>MUZC01000883.1:113232-132736 GCA_002072015.1 Radix auricularia
GGGGGGGGGGATAACGGAAAAGAAAAGTTTGCAGACTCCTGCCGCGAGTGAACGAAACTCCGGTTACACCACAAAAGCTTTGATGTCAACATCAAACGACGCAGGGTTACAATTTCCTATGTTCTCTTGTGAATTCTCAAACTTAAGAATTATAATTATATTTAATTTTCGTGTTTTGTTAACTTACGCCAACCGGCGTCTGATAGCCTATCGACCGGCACTTTGAGAAGCATTGAATTTTTTAAAAAAGTCATTAAATAAATTTTAAGTGACCAAATATTTCAGTGGAAGTTTTATTTAAAGTTACCCTTTCGATGTGACGTCACATTTCTTCAACCCCCTCCCTCCCCCACGTCACGCATCGTCACAAAAGTGGGACCCCCCTCCCCCCTAGGTGCGTGACGTCATTTATGGACGGCCCCTGTGGCTTAAAATTAATTTTTCAAACAAGAGTGGGGGGGGGGGAGAAGTTAACTTATGCGTACGCATAGGGGAGGGCCATCCCGAATATGTAAGGTGCGCAATATGGGGGAGGGAGTTACACAAATTTGACTTTTTGTGCCAACGTAATATATGGATGGCCCCTTGGTGACAGGTTTAATAGCAATAGTTAATGCACTTTATAACTGAAGAGAGTACGTCATTTGCACCAGGCGAAATGTTTTCTGGGGTCGTCCATAAATGACGTCACGTGACTAGGAGGGAGGGGATATCCACACATTTGTGACGATGGGGGTGGGAGGTAGTTAAAAAATATGATGTCACACCAAAACTGTCAACTTTAAATAAAAGTTCCACTTAAATATTTGCTATCTTACAATTTATTTACTGACGTTTTTCATGGCTTCACGCATGTTAGGATAGAAAAGTGCAACAAAATACATACTTCAATGACAAAAAAGTGATTTGAAACATGATCTTTTTCGCATAGAAGATACAGCTTTGTGACGTCATATTGAAAAAAAAGGGGGGGGGGTAATCTTTTTGTGACGATGAGGGGGGGGGGTGAAAAATTGGCTAAAATTGCGTAAAGTCATCTATGGACGGCTGTATTATTGTAATACTATTACAAATTTAATTCATTTTTGAAATAAGGAACATTATTTAACTCTTATACATTATTTTTATGCGGGTCTTATAGACTTGTTTCACTTACTGGTGTTACTTGTAAATTACTAGAAGAAATAATAAATGGTAGAATAATTAGTCACCTAGACCAACATGAACACCTTTGTCAATACAGCTTTAGGAAAAACAGATCATGTGAAAATGAATTAATCGGTCTAATAAAGTATTTGTCAAAATTACTAGGTAATGATTCTCAAATAGATACCATATTACTAGACTTGGATTAAAGCATTTGATTAAGTTCGCCATTCCAGTTCAGTCAAAAAATCTTAAATACTTTGGCATCTTTGGTCTCATGCATAAAAGGACTCAAGATTTCCTTTTAGGTAGAGAGGAGACTGTAAGAGCTAAAGGATCTTAAATCGGCACCAATAACGGCCAACTCCGGAGTTGTTCCTTATTTACATAAAGAATTACCCAACCGATTCCAATCAAAAACTAAAGCTAGATTATTTGCTGATGATTGTGTTTTCACGTGCTACGAGAATTTTATCTCCTTGAACTTTACGTGACGGATCATCTATTAGATGAATGAAACCTGGCTCCAAAGTACACCATCTGTTAGCAACGCGCGTGGCGTGCTAGTAAATATTACCACTAATTTGTCAAACTAAACAACAACAAAACAAACAAAAATAAACCCGGACATTTCTCCCCCCACCCCTCTCACTGGTCTCTATAAAACTCACAACTGTTAAAAATAGTTAAATACAAAACTCGTGGCAACAAACAGCAACTGACAAGGGAGGCAACAGTGGTTACAGGGTGATCATAAACCGACAACCGCCTGCATACCCAAATTGTAAGTTTTGTATTGTTTTGTTTTAGTATGTGATATACGATTGTTGTAAAGCTGTTATTTGAAGAAACTGGCGATGAAGATGTATCGGATATTTCAGAATAATTTTATAATTATAGTGATATATTGTGTACTTTATATATACTTTATATATATATATATGTATATTGGTCGCTACCACTGCATTCGTGAGGCACGCCTAGAGCCCGCACCAAAATATCGAAGATGCTTAAAAATGTAACAAACATTACATTGAAATAAAAACCATACGAAATTATAAAATATATTTTAAAATTCGTTTGTAAAAGTATATCACACGTGTTTCATATTTGCTCCATTTTGTTTGTGAATGAAAATATCAAGGTTAATAAGGGTTAGAGTGGAATTACCTTAATTTTAAAGTAATTACCAACATCGATCGCTGTTGTTGAATAAATGTATTTTGTAGTGTTGTGTCATTTTAAATTTTGATATCAATTACGTATAAATTGCGTTTAAATACTCATTTCAGTTTTTATAATATAGAAATCTACTTTTTTTTTTTGTTTGTTAACAGTAACAGTTCGTCTTTGTTACATTAATTTGTCTTAGATCTATATAGATCTCAAGAGTTCTTGCTCCAATAAAATATTTCTTTTTACTTAAAAAAGCATCCAGTAAATGTGGATTACAATTTGCCGCGGAAGACGTTTTCGCCGTTTTCTTAATTGATAAGTTTTAGATTAGATATAAAAAAAAGAGAAACTATCATGGTATCCACATCTCAGTGAAGTTATTAAAAATCAAACAAAACATTAGGCTTTATAAAAAGAAACTTTTACAGATGTAATAAGAATATAAAACTAAAATGCTACCTGGTGAGACCTGCACTAGAATATGCATCTTCTGTATTGGGACCTATTCACTAAAGAAAACATTGATAAGCTAGAACAAATTTTAAAAAAGAGCTTCTATATTCATTACTGGAGAATACTCAAAGCTTACAAAAATAACACCATTAGACAAATCATTGAACTTTAAACACTAGAGGATAGAAGAACCAAGAGTAAAGTAGTAATACTAATTATACATATAGCAATTAATTTTAATTTAGAAATACAACACAAACATAAATTAATATGACCCTCATAAGCTATAAGGATAAAACCACCTTTCTTTTTCTAAATACAAGAACAAACACATACAAATTCTTGTTTATCCTGTCCGGATTCGGGCGTGGATGGGTTCCCTGAAGAAACCAGGAAAACCAACACTATATCAACATTTAAAACTCTAATAAGAATGTAGAACTAAACACAAACCAATGATAAGCGTAGGAAGCAATAATCTTCTGTATAGAAGTAGTGTCTGTAACAGATGAGATAAGATATGATAGTAAATCTGAAATAATTCACAGTACACGACATGGCGATTATGAGCCGTTCCTATCTGGAAACAATACAAGACTAAATCACAATCTACATTCCTCAGAGAAGAACACATTGAATAAATAAATGGTTAGTTGCATTAGGAAAAAAATTAAACAACTTTGCTACACAGCAAACCCACTTCAAACACTTTACATTTGACAAAATTTAATATTCGCTCCCTTTATAAATCGGAAAAATATCATCCCCACATCATCCGTCTTTTATCAGTGGTTGGTAGCAGTGGACTATCCGCCCCAAAGGACTAACCGCCTCAAAGGACTAACCGCCTCAAAGGAATAACCGATTCCCCGGTCACTGTTATGCCTTCATCATTCACAACACAGCAAGCACACGAACTCCACATTCCCATCAAAGACAAGAATGGAATGTAAAACGGCTTCCTAAATGAGAGAGCGGAGGCTCCAAAATTTCACACATTAGCATTGATTTCTTTCTTCAATCCAACCACTAGTTCTTGATATTCTATTTGTGCAGCCCTTCTGATCCGAGAAGTATCTTTTCTATCCTCTCCAATACAAAGAAACATAGCGAACCTATTTGACGGAGCCATGCGGAGTGATATATGCGTTGATAGTTAGCCATCAAGATAATGAAGAAGTAGAATAGAACTAAAATACATAAATAACCTTAAGTTAAACAGTTCAATTTCAGGTTAATGTAACAACCACAATTACAGTTACAGCTGGAATGCTAGAAGTCGTTGAAATATTACATCTATGACTAAGGCCCCATGAATTTACTCAATAGATATAACAAAAAATAAATAAATAAAATAACACATGTTGTTGTGTTTGAGGTAGAATAATTTAACATAAATTTAAATTTGCTTAAACCTTTATGCTCAGTACAACACTGTGTGACGTAGTTTGGTCGGTCGGCAACGTGACAGTGACAAATGAAGATAAACAACGCAGTAATTAATTTCCATGCGCTTTTTTTTAAAGCGACATATAGAGGAAGTGTAATGGACTGGGTTGCTGTAGACTACTGTATACAGAGAATTTCGTTAGACATTTGTTGGATCCTGATACAATACAACCTGTCAACATTCTGTTTAAATTTTACGACAATTTTAGGTCATTAATTTTATATGGCTGATATTCATAAATGAAAATGATAGAATGTTTAATAGTCATGTTCTGTGTAGAGCACTTTATTTAATACATAGCAACGAGAGCGGGGGCACTCGGGTTATATTGGTATTTATTCTCTTATGTCCCGTTAGTCATTTACTTAGTGGCTGAATTTGGGTGTTGTGATCTGTACCGAGGTACATTCTTTCAGTGGTAAACAAAATGAGGGGTAGGACTGCAATCAGGCTTATACAAAATAATGGGAAAGACGTAAACAAGGTATGGGTTAGCCTGACCGGACGTATCAAAACACTGTTTTGATACGTCCGGTCAGGCTAACCCATACCTTGTTTACGTCTTTCCCATTATTTTGTATAAGCNCTGTCAATTGCTTTGCTCAGCTCTTCCTGTGTGGGCACGACATCAAGTTCTTCCATGAGTGGCATATCTGGGATGTCATCTAGAGCGGTGCTGGAGACTGTGGTAACTGTTGAATACAATTCCAGATAATGCTCAACCCACCGTTTTAGCTGTGCTGCCTGGTCTTGAATAATTTCTCCACTTTTGGACTTTAGGGGAGCAACTTTTGACATCAATGGGCCCGTTGCCTTTTTGATGTTTTCGTACATGACTTTTGCATTGCCCATGTCTGCAGCTGATTGTATACTGGAACAGAGCTTAAGCCAGTAGGTATTGACACATTTACGTGCAACCTTTTGGGCAAGTGACTTAGCTGTTTTTAAGGCATGCAAATTGTCGGGTGTAGGCTTTTCCTTGTAAGCCATAAGAGCTTTCCTTTTTGCTTCAGTGACAGGTTTCATCTCGTCCCAATGTTCATCAAACCAGTCCGTGTTTTTGTGAGATTTTTTGCCAAAGGCTTGTATTGCGGATGTATAGATTGTGTCTCTCAGATGCGTCCATTTGGAGTCAATGGTGACGCATGGGGACATCTTTGAGAGACTTTCCTTCACCTTGTCTTTGAACAGCTGCGCTATCGCAGGGTCTTTCATGCAGGAGGTATTGATGCGTGGATTTCCCTTTTTCTTTGTGTTGTACAAGTTTTTCCTCATTATTCGTACTTTGCTGGCGACAAGGGAATGATCCGTGTCACAGTCGGCACTGTGATAGCTGCGAGTGAGTAGGACGCTTGCTAGTTGTGCACGCCTGGTGATAATGAGGTCCAGCTGGTGCCATTGGTGGGATCGAGGGTGTCTCCAAGATACTTGATGTATATCCTTGCACTTGAAGAAAGTGTTGGTAACACACAAGCCTCGTGACCAGCACAATTCCAGAAGCCTTTGTCCATTTTCATTTAACTTTCCTCTTCCAAAGAGTCCAAGGCAGGTGGGCCAGGCTTCGTGGTCGCTCCCCACTCTAGCATTGAAATCTCCTAGGAGATAGATTGCCTCGTCTTTGTGGATGCTGGCTATTGCCTGGTCTAACGCTCCATAGAACTGGTCCTTCTCTTCCGGAGTTGAATAGAGTGTTGGGGCATACGCACTAAGAATGTTTGCTGGGCCCGCAGTTGTTCTGAGTCTTAGAGTGAGGATCCTCTCCATGCCTGATGACGGGGGTTCAATGGATGGTAGAAGAGTGTTTTTAACAGCGAAACCCACACCATGCTGTCTAGGTTCGTCTTTTGGTCTGCCTTGCCAGAAGAAGGTGTAATTGGCCTCTTTGAGTGAACCGTTGTCTGGGAGCCTGGTCTCCTGAAGGCATGCTATGTCAATCTTTAGCCTTTTGAGTTCTCTATAGATTAATCCTGTCGTTTATGGACTGCAGATCATCAGTGATGCCGGGACACATAGTCCTCACGTCCCAGCTAGCGATTCTTTTTTGTATTTCTTGGTGCTGGGCTTTGTGGCCCACTTGTTGAGTGGTACTCTAATCTCCACGCACCCAGTGGAGAAGGCAGGCCATGATGGGATAGCACCTATTTGACTGGAGGCGGGCGGTAGCTGTCACCCAGTGAGACATTGGTAGTCTCTCCAAACGTCGGAAGCAGCCCCTGGCGCCTAGCTCTACGTCAATTGAGCTTTGGCTTATAACCGGTAACTGCTGCTTCCCGTGTTTTGTCGACACCTTGCGGCGACGCTGGAGTGTCCTCTCCAGAGGTGATGCAAACCTGGGCGGGTATTATGGAAAATTAGCTGGTGTAACCAAGGGAACGACACGACTTGCGTCGATGCAGCTTGGCTGCCATTGGCGTCGCAGGAGCTGCCGGTATGTACATAAGTTTTATGTATAGACCGCCTGTAGGTGCTCCAATTCCTGATTTTCTTTCAGGGTTTACTCCCTTAGCCTTTCCCGCAAGGCAGGTATAGCCGCAAGGCAGCGGAGGATTTGTATTCGGAGTTTCCTTTTCCTAGATGAACTACCAGCCAAGGTTTTAACGAGCATCATCTACCCGTAGGGGTGCCAGAACCAGGATTTGAACCCGTGACCGATTTATTATTCTTATTTTTATTTTGGAATTTTTAGTGCCGCAGCGCACTAACACTTTGACCACCGCGCCCCCAAATGAATGCAGGGTACAGTTAAATTAATAACTATCAATAAATTTTTAAAGGGTAAGTATTTGACTTTAAAAATAATATTTAGCACAAATTATTACAAATTATTTGTTAAAATATACCGCACCGACGAGGTCTGATTACTGACACTAAAATATGAAATTAAAATTAAATTGATTAAGTATTTGTAGATGGCAGTATCTCATTAAAAGATAATAAGAACATTTTTCCTGTCATTTTTCTGAGTAAATAACATTATCATTAACAAGCATTCACATGTCAACATATAATTATAATTCATAAGCCTAAGCTTTGTCATTGTCTTCGTCATCAATTTGTCAGTTGAAGAAATTCCAAGTTCTGGCTGCTGTTGATTTTGAATATTATTATCACTTATATTTATACCTATAATTTACTATGTTAGATTATTATTATTATTTAATTATTCAGATTTTTTTTCTTTTTATTGATTTATAAAAAAATATTTTTGTCAATAGTCAATTGTCTATGTCAATATCTTTGTTATTTGTAAAAAAGATTTTAATTTATTATGATAAAAGGATTACAACACCTTTATCATTGTTAATTATAAGGTAAGTATCAATTCGGACTTAATATTAGGCAAAAGACAATTATTAATTACGTTCTTAAATTCATTGATTGTTTAGTTAGTTAGTAATAGTAACAGTCCTTTATAATTATTAGTAATAGTTAATAGTAATTAGTAATAGTATTGGCGGTATTAGTATTAATGTATTAGTAATAATCTTCTTCTGAGAGACACAATCTATACATCCGCAATAGAAGCCTTTGGCAAAAAATCTCACAAAAACACGGACTGGTTTGATGAATATTGGGACGAGATGAAACCTGTCACTGAAGCAAAAAGGAAAGCTCTTATGGCTTACAAGGAAAAGCCTACACCCGACAATTTGCATGCCTTAAAAACAGCTAAGTCACTTGCCCAAAAGGTTGCACGTAAATGTGTCAATACCTACTGGCTTAAGCTCTTTTCCAGTGTACAATCAGCTGCAGACAGGGGCAATGCAAAAGTCATGTACGAAAACATCAAAAAGGCAACGGGCCCATTGATGTCAAAAGTTGCTCCCCTAAAGTCCAAAAGTGGAGAAATTATTCAAGACCAGGCAACACAGCTAAAACGGTGGGTTGAGCATTATCTGGATTTGTATTCAACAGTTACCACAGTCTCCAGCACCGCTCTAGATGACATCCCAGATATGCCACTCATGGAAGAACTTGATGTCATGCCCGCACAGGAAGAGCTGAGCAAAGCAATTGACAGCCTAGCTTGTGGAAAAGCGCCTGGGAATGATGGAATACCACCAGAGGTTCTAAAGAGTGGCAAGACAGCTTTACTCCAACCATTGCACGAGATTCTGTCCCTCTGCTGGGAACAGGGCTACATCCCCCAAGACCTAAAGGATGCAAATATAGTGACACTATATAAAAACAAAGGTGATAGGAGTGATTGCAATAATTATCGCGGCATTTCACTCCTTAGTATTGTAGGAAAGACCTTTGCCCGCGTTATACTAACACGTTTACAGAGCCTAGCATCCCGCGTCTATCCAGAATCTCAGTGCGGTTTCCGGTCCGGTCGGTCTACCATAGACATGGTGTTCTCCATACGACAGCTCCAGGAAAAATGCAGAGAGCAGCAGATGCCACTATACATTGCATTTGTGGACCTTACAAAAGCCTTCGACTTAGTCAGTCGCAACGGGCTATTCCAAATACTGGCAAAAATTGGCTGTCCCCCTCACCTACTTGCCATCATCAGACAGTTCCATGAAAATATGCTTGGCACAGTNCAGTTCGATGGAGCTAAGTCAGAGGCCTTCCCTGTCAGCAGCGGAGTTAAACAAGGTTGTGTACTCGCACCAACACTCTTCGCAATATTCTTCTCTGTACTTCTTCGATACGCATTCAAGGATAGCAGTGAGGGAATCTGGTTACATACCAGAGCTGATGGAGGACTTTTCAACACTGCCCGCCTCCGAGCCAAGACCAAAACGACGGATGTCCTAATTCGAGAGCTACTATTTGCGGATGATGCGGCACTAACAGCACATACAGAATCTGGTTTGCAACAACTCGTGTCAAGCTTCTCCAATGCCTGCAAAGAATTTGGTCTGCAAATCAGCTTGAAAAAGACAAACATCATGGCCCAAGACACTCGACCTCCTCCTACCATAAATATCGATAATGAAAACTTGGAGGTTGTGGACAGCTTCACCTACTTGGGATCCAAGGTCTCCAACACACTGTCCATTGAAGAAGAAATAAACAGCAGAATTGGCAAGGCAGCCGCAACAATGGCTAAACTAAATAAGCGGGTCTGGCAAAACACCAAGCTAACGGAGAAAACCAAACTGTGCGTCTATCGAGCCTGTGTCATCAGTATACTACTATATGGGAGCGAGACATGGACCACTTATACATCACAAGAGCGTAAGCTTAACAGCTTCCATTTGAGATGCCTGCGCCGCATCCTTGGTATTAAATGGCAAGACAAAGTGCCCAATAGTGAGGTCCTAATGCGTGCCAATACCCAAAGCATGTTCTCAATTCTTAGTGAAAGACGCCTGAGGTGGCTAGGACATGTAAAAAAAATGAGCCCAGGCCGCACCCCGAAGGACCTCCTATATGGTGAACTTGCTTCAGGAAAGAGGAAAACAGGTCGCCCACGCTTGCGATTTAAAGATGTCTGTCAAAGGGACATGAAAGCAGCCAAAATACATACAAGTGACTGGGAGTGTAAGGCAGAAGACCAATCTACGTGGCGCACAGTTGTCAAAGAGGACGTCATAGTAGCCGAGGAGCGAAGAATGGAGGAGGCTGCAGACAGAAGAGCTAGGAGAAAGGCCAAAACATTTGGAAGCACAGAACTCGTGTGTAAAAACTGTGGCAAAGACTGTCACTCAAGGATATGACTGCACAGCCACTTGAGAAAATGCAACCCAACCCAACGGTGATGCACCATCGTGTCACGAGACGGAAGGATGCCGGATGTACACAAGAGGCATAGCTAGGATTATTAAAACTACAAAACACCTCCATCCCATTTAATTAACATATTACTTTTTATAATGTAACTTCGTAAGCCCCTTTAAACAGCCTTGTTTGCCGGGGACGTATTTACCCATTGAGGCCATTGTCTTTAACTTTAAGCTACACTTGTTGAAACAAGTTAGCCTCTTATCAAATGCTCAGCTGCCAACCTTTTCTACACAGTTTTTTTAAAAAATCCACTTTGCATTAACAAATTCTCTTCATCCGCCCCACCCACCATTTCTCATATCAACTTTAGTATGTTAACTCAAGACAATAAGCTGACTCGGGGATGTCCAATTGTAAACATACACTCAACCAATTAGGTCATTTATCCGGTCACGCCTCGTTATTTTTGCCCCCTGCTGTATCCTGTTATTTTAATCTGACATTACCATTAGCGTGCTGTAATCCAAGATGGAGGCTTGTTGTTGATTGATGAAATTGAACGTGTTTTAACCCAACAAATAAAAGGCAGGTAAACGTATTTCTCAACAAGCTGTTACAGTGAATGTGCAAATCGAATGGCAACAGCGTAGTTTATTTAGATCCTATTTTAATTTGCACATTCTTCTCTTGTGTTTAACTTTGCCATTTGTGTTGGCATTGGGCGTTTGATGTTTTGCTTTTAATTTTAAATACATAAATCTGGTCACGTGCTCCATCAGTTATCGAATGAGCATTGCAGCATGATTTATTGCTTCAGAGATTATTTCAAATGAGAGCTGATATCATGTGATTTATTTCTATTAATAGCTATTTTCATTTCAGTAGCTCACGACTCACTACTTTAGCATGGGCTGTAGCTGATGGATGTTGAAAATTAAATTTTTGTGCTTTTTTTTAAAACACACTTTGAATAAAAAAACTATTTGTCTTATACCAGGCTTAATGAATTCATGTCAAGCTGATTTGACTGTATAGCAATCGAAATCCTGGCAAAGACATTAAGTAAGCAGGAATTCTTAAGTTGTAAGTGGTCCAAAGTGGATATAAAAACTAGCTTTGACTTTTAATGACATGATATACAGTTTGGTAATGTTTGCAGTTTTTAGATTAAGAATTAAGTCTGCCTAACATAAATGGATTCAGTGATCAGTGATATAGACTATAGACAAAAGTATTGAAACAACATTTCATCTGTAAAATATGTAATTATTTAATTCCTGAAAAAATTAAAGATGTGTTTTGAAAAACTTGATTTTTTAAATTTTGAAACAATTTCTTACATTTCTAGGCAAAGACATGGAACAAAGCATATGTATGCTGTTACTGTTAGTATTTCTGACATTTTCAAAAGCTCATGGAGAGTAAGTGTTGTGGTTTGAACAAGTAACCATAATCCTAGAAGTAATATAGATTCTCAAATAAAAGAAAAATTATTGATATCAGTGTGAAGACAATTTGTTCATTGTGCTAAGGGAGACTACTTAAATTTTTATTTAATATTAACTTGTGTTTATTTGGAGTTTGGAGGTCCAGTTAAGTTAACAAAAAGAAAAGGTTTTCAACATTTAAAATTTTTTGTTTGCATAATGTAGTCACTTCAATAAATGAAATTATTTACTTAATTGTATATATATTAGGGCTGGTAACGATTAATTTAATTTAAATTTAATCTTTATCTTTTGAAAAAGTAACAATTAATTTCATGAATTGGTAAAAACCTATATCTCCGACCGGGCCGACCTTATCGGTGGCCATCTTGTTGCTATGGCACGTCACCGGCCCGGAAAAATAGTGCGAGCCCCGTGAATTTTCCGAAAATTCTAAAGCTATACCTAACCCAAACCCTAAAATTAAAATAACAACTTTCCTTCATAGCAACGGGAAGAGACGCGACGCTCCGGTCGGAGATATAGGTTTTAGCCCATGAATTAATAATTAATTTCGATTGAAGCCAATTGTTTCATTACAAAAAAGGCAACTAACATTTTTTACGTTATTGACTTATTTCCTCTGTCTAATTGACATAAAAAATTAATTAAAAAAAACTTTTTTAACTGCTATAGGCTTTGGACTGTTGTATTATGTTCCTTACTGGTCCTAAAGTGATATAGATCCTGTTACCTAGGCTATTGTTTATATTGTTTATTAACTTTGAAAAAAAATAAATTGAAAACAATTTATGGTAAAATCCGATTTAACGTTCCCACTCAACATGGCCGCCATCTTTGTTGATATGCCTGGAACCAAAGAAATTGGAAAATTCATCTATTAAAATTCTAAAACTAAACCTAACCCTAAACACTAAACACTAAATTAACAAATAAAAATTATAAATCTAAACCTAAAAAACAAAGGAAAAGTATGCCGAATTAAAATTAATTTCTATATAATCCTTTTGGGAACGCATAATCCGATTCAACCCAATTTTTATAAATGTTTTCTTACATTTTAATAGAATTTTTATCGATTGTAAATTATTTTAATCCATATTTAATAGAAAAATTGTTAACGATTAATTAAAAAATTAATCATTAATTTCAACAGCCCTAATATAAGTATATATATACATATACATATATATATATATTAATATATTGTACTGAATGTACCTTAGTTGTTTAAGACGGTTATAATTATTTATTTCAGATCTTATAGCTTAATTACATTATTTCCATAATTCTTAATACACGTCAACCTATTTTTAAAAATTCAAATTAAAGTGGGCATGAGTTCTTAGACTTTAGGCTCTATACTTATTTGGTTGATTATCCATTTAAATATTTAGAAACAGATGTTTTTGCTAATTTTGTTTCTTATAATTAAAAAAATAAAGCAAAGATTGTTAAAATTGTAGGGAAAAAGTTAAGATAATTTTACAAAAAAGGAATACACTATTCTTGCATCTTGATATTTAGGACTGGCAGCTATTTCATCACTGCCCCAAGAACAATTTATCGTGGTGGCTTCTTTGACGTAAGAGTTCACATTTTGAAGGACAATGTAAGTGTGCCAGTGGAAGCTTCCATACAGAATGAATTCTACAACTCAGATCATAATCGATATGATATCATTACATTACAAACAGAGAAGAGAACATTTATCAAAGGTATGTTATTTTAATAAACCTTGTTATATACTGTTTAAATGTTGTTGTTTTTGTTTTGGACAAAATAAAATAAAGAATTATTGCATACTCTTGTATAAAACTTGAAACTTTTCTACATTCTGAAAGATAAAATAAAATACATTGCACCCTCTCTCCTTCTCTCATTTATTATTTTCACTGATTTTTGAGTAAGTCAATATATTTTACCCATTTGTTTTCCATTTCATAAGTAAGTTAATGTTATTCATAAAGAGTTGGCATTTTAATTATAATAACATGATTGCCTATTTTTTTTTTTTTTTTTTTTTTTTTTTTTTTTTTTTTTTTTTTTTTTTTTATTAAGGTGACCTTGGAACCTTTACATTTGACGTAAGTTATCTTAAATTTAATACAAATTTTCTGTATCAAATTGTTTTATGAAAAAATTTCTTTTAAATAGTACAAACAGATAAAGTAAGAATAAAGAAGAATTTAAAACGTGTAATATTTGAAGATGTGTTAATTTCTTCTTTAAAAATAACAAATTTACTATAATCTTCAGGATAAAAGGGTCATGATATACCCTTATCTTAAATTAATAAGCATTTAGTCAATGACTTGTATGTCAAGGATTTTATTTTAAACTAAATATGGTGGAACCTCTCATAACAAGCACCGCTCTTAATGAGTAATTTAACAAGCGATAGATATATTGCAAAATGAGTTTTTCAGAAACGGGAAGTTCTTTTTTCCCAACATTCATTTTTGAGCCAGGACTTCTGAGTCAATGCATTAGTCTGTGAGTAGCACTCAGCCAGTTAGCGTATTGTGGAGTATTGTTTTTAAAAATTTTGATTTCAGACAGTGTTTGTAATTTTGTAATGTGCAAAGTGTAACAACCTGTGTTAAAATTTCTTAAAAGAAAAAAACAACAAGAAGACAATCATAAGAAGGAATAAATAACTGCTGACATGAAATGTAAAATCACTGAAAAACTAGCACAAGCTGTGAGCGTGTCTAATTTAGTGTGCACATGCAATTGATCAACATCAACAATCTGCTGTATTTTCAAAAACAAAACCAAAATTTAAAAATTTGGATGATTCAAAGGAAGTGTCAGTAATGTCTAAAACATGTTTACAACAAAATTTTCTTCAAATTTTGTAGCGTTGCAAAAAAACAAATGACAAAAGACATTCTAAATAGTATTCCAAGTTGTTACACTCCTTGACAATTAATAAGTAATTTTATTTGAATAAATGTTTATACAAAATATTAAACAAAATGATTATTTTAATTTTTTTTTTCAGCAAGCACAAATTATTGTATTTTACAGTGATTTGTTTAGGAAAAATTGTTTTGCTTAATGAGTAATTTGCTGGAACAAATTATGCTCGTTATAAGAAGTTCCACTGTAATTTAAAATGATTATAAATTATAACCATGGGTAACTAATGATACATTTTGATTAAAATCCATTTGAAAGATTGGAACAAACTTCACTTGTAATACCTGTAGACTGAGGCTTAAAGGCGAAGGACCTTTGCAGTTTGAGGCAAGCTCTACCCTCCAACTAAGTGATAAATCGGTGTCAATATTAATTCAAACAGACAAAGCAATCTATAAACCTACAGAGACAGGTAAGAATTTAATGGTTGGCTTCCAAAATATTTTCTAAAATATTTCTAAACTAATTCTATGGCGTTTTTCTAATTACTGGAAATATTTTTACTTTTGTATTATATTTTGTTCCAGCCTCTGTTTTTATTCAAAAATTTTTTTTTATATCATGAATTGATATAATTTGCATTTTGACATAGATAAATGCACATGTTGGAATGTGTATTTGTAAATTATAATATACTAGCCATTTGCCCGCGCTTTGCTGTGGGAAGATGGAGTATTAGTGATAAGTGAGAGAGTGCATAAAAAAACTATATTTTGGCCCCCAGCGCCCACCAAGGAATATTTTAAATATTATTTCACCTGCTGCTATCGTGGAAGTGTGTGTAAAAAATCCCCAACGTTTTATGCGTTACCTATTTGGGAAATAGGAAAAATAGTGCTTTTCAATTTGTATATAGCACATATTTGGAAAAAACACGTTTTTGGGGTCCCGGCCCCAATGAGTGTGAATTTTAAAATTATATTACGCTAATTTTTGTCGCGAAAGGGTACCCAACAACTTCCTAAAGTTTTATGCTCTACCTACATGGGGAATGAGAGAATTAGAGATTTAAAATTTTTATATAGTTAATATTAGGGAAAAACTACATTTAGGCCTCCCAGCCCACAGTAAAGTATGTTTTAAATAATTGTTCACTTGCTACCATCTTGGAAGTGTAGTTAACAAACCCCCAAAGTTTCATGCGTTTGGAAAAAAGGAGAATTATTGATTTTCAAATTTTTATAGCACCTAAAAGGAAAAAAACACGTTCTTTTTGGGCCCAGGCCCTCATGAGCGTGCATTTAAAAATTATTTTACGCCAATTTTCGTCGTTTTGAGGGTACCCAACAACTTCCTAAAGTTTTATGTTTTTACCTANAATTAGTTATGTGTAGTTTTTATATAGTTTATATTAGGAAAGAAACTACATTTGGCCCCCCGGCCCCCAGTAAGAGATATTTTAAAATATGTTTTCATCTGCTACCATCATGAAAGTGTAATTATCAATTCCCCAACGTTTCATGAGTCTACCTACTCGAGAAATAAGAAAATCAGTGATTTTCATACCTACATGGTGAATGGAAGAAATAGTGATTTTTAGTTTTTAAATTTGGGCCCCCAGCCCCCCCCTGTAAGAGAAATTTTAAAAATTATTTCACCTGCTAGCATCGTGAAAGTGTATTTATAAACTCCCCAACATTTGATGAGTCTACCTACTCAGAAAATAGGAGAATTTGTGATTTTCAATGTTTATATAGCTCATTTAATGAAAAAATCGTTTTCGGGGCCCCAGCCCCCATGAGTGGGAAATTTAATATTCTCTTTTTCCAATTATCGTTGGAAGCATGTACTCAAACATTTCTTAAATTTCATGCTTCTACCTACACGGGAAATAGATGAATTATTGATTTTCAATTAGCATATAGCTTATATAAGGAGAAAAACAGTTTTGGGGCCCCGGCCCCCATGAGTGTGAATTTCAAAATTCTTTTTCGCCATTTTTTGTCGTAAGAGAGTCTCCAACAATTTCTTAAAGTGTCATGCTTCTACCTATACGGGAAGTTGGAGAATTAGTGATGTAGGCAAAAAAAGTTTGTGGGCCCCCGGCCCCACATGAGTGAGAATTTCAAAATTCTTTTTCGCCAATTTTCGTAGTCAGAGGGTACCCAACAACTTCCTAAAGTTTCATGCTTCTACCTACACGGGAAGTTGGAGAATTAGTGATGAATCAATCAGTCAGTCAGTCAGTCAGTGAGGGCTTTCCCTTTTATTAGTATAGATGATCAGAGGTAAATACGACTTTGCATTGGGGCTTTTGCCAAGGGCTAATCCTTCAATTTATTTCCTACCTTTGAATTTTTAAATTCATTTGTCAAGGGCACCAAAAATAAATTAGCCAAGGGCGCAGAAAACCAAGTTACGCTTCTGTATATGATTTTAGCCTTCTGGTTCTAGTAGTTTTGTACCATTTAAATTATACATTTAATAATACCATTTTTTTGCAAATGAATAATAATCTACATAGTTTATTTTAATTGACTTAAATATTAAATATAATATAATTTGAAAATTATTAAAACCACAAGAATTATCATTCCAAAAAAAAAAAAAAAAAACCCATTTAATCAGCAATATGAAATTCTATTGCTCGGAAACTATTAATTTAAAAAAAAAAAAACCTTAATATTTTCTAATGGTAGTTTAGAAGCCATGTACATGGCTTTAAAATTAACAAAATAAACAATAGATTTGAAAATTATTTTAAAGAAATGTATGCCTTATTCTTCCTTTTTTACTTCTGGGTTCCCTGATCAATACAATGATAATTCTGATTCCTATCTGCTGTTTTGAGTGAGGTCATGATCTTCTGCTGAGTTTAGCAGCATACTACACTCGTCTACACAGGAAGGTTATCATGAACTGAAGGTTTAAAAGGAGGAGGCAATAGACACGAATGTGTTAAGAATTTAGCCTTAAATGTTCCATTTGGATGCCTACTCAGTCTTCAAATGTCTTTAATTGAAACATGCACTTTTGGTATTTTGTTCTAGCAGCTGAACTGCCTGACATTGTTTTGTCACTGGCTAGTTAGGATGGGGACGCGTTTCTGTCTAATTTTGGAGTAATGCACTAGCACATTTTCAAAATTTTAAACAACTTTGTGAGCTTAGATAATTGACACTGTTCTTCTAGAGTTGGGAAGTCAAGAGGTTCCAGCATATTTCAAAATATGATTTGTTCCCGTAACCAATGAGGACAAAATATTATGCATACATTAAACTTTATACTTCCTTTTGCATAGTAATCTATAGGTACCTGACGTGTCTCATGCAAATGGAAGAGCATTTTGTAAAGTTGGAGTAAAGGGTTTTGTACTCCTTGAGACTAATAAATGTTATATATTTAACAAGTTGTATTTTTTAATTTTAAGCATAATTTCTAAAAATTTTTATTGTTTATATTTTTATTTTTGTGTAAATAGGGAAATAATTGGTTATATTTAAACAATTTAATGACTCACTTTTACTTATTCAACAGTGCGTTTTAGAGTTTTGGCTGTTTTTCCTGACCTAAGACTTTATACAGGAAAATTCAATGTTCACATTCAGGTAAATGTTGTTTCCACATGTTCTTCATAGAACTACATATTACCTGAGAATTAAGCCTGTCTAATAAGTCCATTAATTATTCCAGCAACATTTTTTTCATTATTTACTCCTCCATTTTTTAGCAACTGTCAAAATTTTAAGAACACACATGTTTATGTTAAGGTTTAGGATAAAGTAAATTGACAGAAAAACAAAACTATTAAGTTTGAAAATATTTTTAAAAATAAATCATGAAGAAAATAGATTTTATATTTAATAATTTTTCTCCCCTCTTTTTAAATTCTTGTTAGTAAAATAATTGATGTTATTGTTTTTACAGTTCAGCCACATAGATTTTTTATGATATGGTGCATAGTAGCTGATTAATGGGCCTTAATAGCTGATAATTTCTAAATGACTCAATCATATTATTAAAGAGGCCAGAGGCAGCTGATATCTTACTTGTTGATCTAATTATTCAAAATCTCAAGAACAGTTGCCCATAATAGTCAGATTATCATCATCCCTGATAATCTTTTTGAAGCCAGTAGAATAAATCAGATTCTTTTTTCCTTTTTTCATTTATGAGATTTTTACTAATTTTGTATACAGTAAACACATAATTCTTATTGTTCCTATCATTACATTTTTTAGGATTCTTTTCAGATAAAATGTCAAAGAAATAATTACTTGTTATTTAGACTTTACACTTTTATTTTTGACAATAATTAAGTTTTTTCCAATTTCATCCTTATTTAAAAAAAAACCATAAATGAAGGAGTGTCCTCTTACATCTTATCAATTTTGCCTCTTTTAAATAATGAAATATGCCATGAAAGATTATTTAAAAATTATTTTTTTGTAAGGACCCCAATGGCAACAAAATTAAGATCCTCAAAGGTTTGCAAGGATCAGCAGGTGTTGTTGAGGGAAGCATTGAATTGAGTGACCAACCCCAATTTGGTACATGGAGCATAAACACATTTCTTGAGGTATTAGTCCCCATAGAGTGAAAATAATAATTTAAAAAATAAATTTAATTTTAAAGACTACTAGAATTGAATTTTTTTTTAAGTTACTAAAGAAAAAATGCTAGAATGAAAATAATTGTATAAATAAATGTTGGAAGTGAAAATGTGTCTAGTGTATTGAAAATATAGGCAAAATTACTTTTCTTTATACATTTACAAGAACATATCGTTTTAAAATACTTTTTATTTTCTCTAATTTTTGTTTTTATAGGATTATGAAGAAAGTGTGATCCAGTCCTTTGAAGTAGCAGAGTATGGTATGTGGATTTATAACAAAATATTGTTATCAATCATTGTTCTCTGTAAGGTTCATTGGTCTGTGTGTGAAATAACAAACTCATGTGAAAAATTAAAATTGCTCAGCATCCATTTTTTATGTGCAAAATAAAGATATTATACTACCTCTATCAAAATTTGCTGCCTGTCTATTTCTAACTACTACATGGCATTGGTGTGATATCTGTGCAGTCTTTCAGTCATGCAGCATAATGGGAATCTATATATATATACAATTCACCAAAACAAGATCAAATCATGTGCAAATAAGCATGATGAATGACCCTTGGTGGGGTCCTCTAATCGAATTACGGACACTTCGACACCGGACGATTCGACGCCGGATGGTTCGACCCTGCCAGTTCGACGCCAGGACGTTTCGACGCCAGGTCG
>MUZC01000883.1:134042-155300 GCA_002072015.1 Radix auricularia
CGACCTGGCGTCGAAACGTCCTGGCGTCGAACTGGCAGGGTCGAACCGTCCGGCGTCGAATCGTCCGGTGTCGAAGTGTCCGACCACCCCTCTAATCACAGTTTGCGGTGTGCAAGCAAAGGTAGTGGATGAGAGGGGGGCAGGTTTCAAGCTCAACAATGCTTCTTGCATACACTTTTGTTGTTTCTTCTCAGAGTAACATGTATTTTGTAGTGTAATGTTTATTAGTAAGTTATCACATTCACCTTGAATTGAAACATACGACCACAAGGTTATGGGATACATAAAAAACCCATTCACCTGACATGTTGAAAGTGTTGGATACAAGCCCCAGCAGCAATATTTAAAAATTAAAAAAAAATGTTTGTGCCCGTTTCCCCCCTTTCTTTGCAAACAAAAACAGCACTTTGCATGTATTTCATGGAAAAATGCTTTGTTCAATACCAATTTCTGCATCAGGTAACTGTCTGTTTCTATCGGTTGCATATTTATGGAAAAAGATCATAGATAAAACTGTTGCTCTCCAACCTTTCAACCTGGCTGTAAACTTTGGTTCTCAACATTGGAATAACTTCAGTGACAATCTCTCCATTGTCCTCAGTGATGGAAACATAGTCATACACTCTCAACAATACACTCAGTACATGAATTCTTCAGGAGTATCTGGTAGCGAGTCAGAAAATGTCACGATGTCCGAAATACTTCCTGCCAGTACAATTATTTAATTCCAAGAACGTCATAATTTCTCTCCTCAAGTTTAGAGTCCCGATCAACATCTACACATCTATAATTTCACCAGAAATTAGGACAAGCAAAAGATGGGTGCAAATAAGCATGACGAATAACCCTTGCTAGATTCGAGCAATATCAGTTTATAATTGTTCTGATTTCTCCATGCTGTAGTTTTTATCCTTTCCTTCCCCCCTTTCTTTGCACCATCTATGAGCAAGTCTGTGGTGTAAGCTATGCCACGGGTCGTATTTAGTTGTTTATAATTGACTTTATTTTGAAAGTTTAACTATATTATAGCTATTGTTTTTTAATTTTTTTATTAGAATTGCCAAGATTTGAAGTGATTGTTGAATTACCTCCTTATGGTCTTGTCCAAGACTCAGTTCTTACAGGAAAAGTGAAAGCAAAGTAAGTGATTTTTTTTTAGACATTGCTGACTGAATTGGGAAAAAAAGAACTTTTTTGTATCGATAGTGGCTACTTTTACTTAGTGTAAAAAGAACTTAAATTAACTGAACTAATTTTTGTAGTAAGGAAATAAACCAGAATTTTAGTGAATTATTACAAAAGCACAATTCTTATGCAAGAACAAACACATACAAATTCTTGTTCTTCCCATCTTGAATTCAAACAGGAAAACCAACACTCTATCAAAATTTGCATTACATCTATTTGTGGAGTGAATTGTTTGCTTCCAGCTAAATAAATAAAAAATCAGACGTTGACAAATAATTTTCAATGTAATTTTTTTTTAAAGCAGAAAGGCTGTATTAAAAAATCGTGATGAGAATTGTGAAGTTATTTGACTTGATTTTAAAGAGTTGCTATTTGATCTTAAGACTGCCACAAAAAATAAATGATATAATTTTTAAATACTTTTAATTTGCTTGTAAAAATTGCAACTCATTTTTAAATCCTTTATATCAACTCCAATGCCGGCTTTGTCTTGGTCCGTACAGTGGAAATACAAAAGTCAAAAATGACCCACTTCCAACAATACTATCAAGCTGAAATTTTGCACATAGACTTGTGACACCTAACAATGCATTGTTTCAAAAGTTCAGATCGATCGAATGTACAGTAATTAAAATAACACACTTTTAGTTTATCTCAATATAAATGAATGGTAGCGTTCTGTTGTTGACATTCACGTGTTTGCTGGAGTTCACTCCAGCCATGGGCGACCACACCTCCACCTCCACCCATCCCCTTTTTACCTCAAGAGAGTTCAGTCACGGTCAGTCTGTAAATGTTTTAATATAATCAATACTTTTAGTTCTGTCCTATATGTAAGGGATTTATAGTCAAAAACTTTGTTTTTTACAGGTTGTTTTCATTATTTGTCAAGTTACTTAACTAACCTATGAATAAAAAATGTAAACAAGAGCATAAAGCAGAAATTTTTGTTAAAACATATAATCGGAAAAAGGTTTATTATTTTTAACTTAAAGTCCATTTTTCTGCATAATACCCTTTTATTTTTTGTGGAACTCTTAAGAAGTTTTGAGACAATAGACAATAATTTTACTTGTGTAAACAATTGGTATAGTCATTAAAAATGTCATAAAATACAAAATAAAAAATGTGTGAAAATTAGTTAAATTCCTTCAGAGGTTATGAGTAATAATTTCTAGAGTGGATAATAATTTTTAGATTTTTTTTCCCTTTTTTGAGTTCATAAAAGTGTTTAATTAGCGCATTTTCGAGATGTCGAAATCGCTATTGCACCCGTTTTGTCCGTCCGTCCGTCTGTCATCACCCTTGATCACAGCATCCATAAGTCCTAGACCCATGATGTATATATGTTTTTTGTATGCCCTGACCTGCCATTTGTGCATCAACACTCAGTTACTCGATCCGTTTAAAAACCCCGTTAAAACTACCAAAAAATATTTCGAATCGAGAGGTAACACTAGCGCAGGGAACTGCCGCCATTGCCGGAAGTCGAATGCATAATTCTTCAAGCATTGAAGAGTGGTGCGAAAGGGTGCAAAAGAATTAGTTGTTTTTTTTTAGTTGACGTCATTAGAATATGTGTAAAAGTTTAGAGAGTTTTACGTCATCATTTGTGGTGACTTGTAGTTGGATTAAAGAGAAAATAATTTTTTTTTTTAAATGTAAAGAAATGACTTTTAAATAAAAAAATGTCAGGTATATTCATTACACAAGAAAATTCATAAAAATATGTCTAAAATCTAAACACAATTACTGATAACTACATAATTCTGATATCTAACATAAGTACTGATACATAATACGAAAATGCGCTAACACGTCCTGAATTCCAATAGGTACCAGGCTTAATATGATTTTTTTTTTCTTATGAGACTTTAAATAATTGTTTTTATATTAATGACATAAATTAAAGAACTTTACTCAGTGCAAATTATTTCACATGTATTATCAGTTTTTGTGGTCTATATTCTTTCAACTGGAATATCTTTTACACATTTTATGGCCTTATTATGTCATGCCATCTGATTAATAACACATTTTTCCATCTTTCAGGTACACTTTTGGCCAGCCAGTTGTGGGTTTAGTGGAACTTCATGTTGGCCAAAATGTTGTACTACGCCCAAATGAATGTGGAAGAAGTGAAGTGAAAACAACACAGATTGCATTTGAGGTGATCACTAATTAAAAATGTTTAATATTTAAGATAGATCCTATACTTATGAAGTAGATTAAAATTTTGAAAAATATATATTGTAATATATTCCAATATATTTTTAATATTCTGTTTTACTATAGAAATGTAACAATTCACTAGCTATACACTGTTATTTTTAAAAAAATATATCCCATGCATTTTAGGCAGATTTTTAATGATACTTCTTATGAAAAAAAAATTGAGCTTGAAGTGGCTTTCAGGTCACTTTGCTAATATAAAATGAGAAGTGAAATTTCTTAATTGAAATGGTGTCACAACTAAAAAATGTATTTTTAGAACATTATTTGTAAAACCTAGGGAGCACAATTTTTTAAATATGATCATAAGGGAAACAATGGCTAACGCATAAATATGATAAAAATTGTACATACTCTTCATCTCAAAAAGATATTATGAATGACCAAGGACAAGAAATTTGATTCGCTTTTCAGATAAATGGAGAGAACTCATTTACAATACCTAAGGAAGACATTGAAAGAGCAGTTGGTATTTATGATCAATCTGAGGCCAGAATAACAGCTTTTGTTACTGAGGCATCAACAGGTGAAATTTAATAAAAAAAAGCATAACTTTTTCCTGCAAAATTAGTTGCAAAGTAGAAAATGTTATTTGGAAATATTACACTCAGCCAAACCAAAGTAGATATAAATAATATAAAGAACATTTTAGTAGGCTGTAGTTGTTATCTAGTTTTAAGTTATAAAAATTCAACTTTGACTAATTTGTATATGGAAGATTTAATGAATGACACTTAAAATAACCTTTATCCTAACAACATTTACACAAGGTTTCAAATTCTACTTCTACCTGGTCTTATTGTAAAATAAATTGTTATTATGATTTATAGGTGTCAAGCTAAATGGCAGTAGTGTAATTAAATTTTACCAGAACAAGTACAGTGTAAAGTTTTTAGATTCAACACCAAATGTTTTCAAACCTGGACTACAATACACTGCATATGTAAGAATTTTTCACCCCTCTATTTAACCTTTCTTTGACTTTAGTAAAATATTATTAATGACCCAGGTGTCACTTAGTAACTTAGTATTTTCAGAAGGATTTTCTCTAGGGCTGCAGAAGTATTGATTAATTTGTTGATTAATTGTTAAAAATTTTAAAATCAATAAAAATTAATTTGATTGATTAAAATTCAATTAAATTTTAAAAAAAATATTCCTACTAATTGTTTCAATTTATTAATAATTTATATTTTTGGTTACTTACATTGTTTCCCTAATATTTTTATTATATTTAGTTAAACTGATCACAATGACAGCACATGTTCATTTTATTTAAGGTCCAGGTTTCAAGTCCTGACAATATGCCACCCATGGAACAAAATACTTCAATTTCTGCCTACATTTTAGTCAACTACCAGCACAAACTCCCAGATCAAAGTCTATATGGAACAGATGTTTTCACAGGATCATATCCACTTTTAGGAAAAAACCTAACACTTCCTGCAAATGGAGTTTTACCTATAGATATAGATATCCCCAAAAATGCAACATCCATTATAATTAAGGTAACATTATTTGTGTGGAAATCAAAAGGAAGAAAAAAACACTTATGCTGAAATTTTAATGGTTACAATTCTTTAAAAAATGTATATAATTAATGCCATTTAACAGATTAGCTCTATCAATTAAATATTGATAACTTTTTTAAATTTTTAATGTGATATTTTGTCCATTGGTGATTTTCAGAATTCTAGGTAGATTAATATATTTTAACTTGGATAAGTTTTCAGTGAAGCAATATGAACAATTTTAATTTAATAATTTAATATGGCTGCATAATTTTTTTTATTGTACACTTTTAAATGTTCATCATTCAATATTTAAAAGTTCTTTGTTTGGTTTAGTCAAGTCTTGCATTTTTATTAGAGTTTAAAATGTTGATGTAGGGTTAGTTTTCCTTGTTTCATCAGGCAACCTTTTCCACTTCCAAACTCCCCAAGTGAAGATTGGGGATTGTTTTTTTTAAAATAAGAAAACTATTTTTAGCCCTATTTAGTTTGTTTCAACTACTCTATTTAGGTTACATATGGTTCACTGTTTGACACCAGAACAGTGGAGAAAACATACTCAAAAAGTGAAAACTACATCCAGGCTTCAATATTAGAAAAAAATATCAAGGTAAACATATACTTGGCTCTCATCATTAAAATCTTAAAAACACAGAGCAACATTGATTATTTAATTTTGAATAACTATAACTCTGGTAGCAGTTGAATTAATTTTTTTTTTTTTTTTTTTGGTGCTTATAAACAACAATCTAGATTTTCACATTCTAATCTCAATATAAAAATACATTTGATCTTTTGCATTTAGAGTGGTTCTAACCATTAAAATTCTTGGGGAAATACTTTATCATTTACAATATTTTATTAGAATAAATACAATTTTTGTGTTTGTAAAATGTGGAAATTAACTATGTTAAATTTTGAGCCCTTATGCAGACCTAATGTTATAAAAGTTTTATAGACTCATTATTCAATAGATTCAAGATGAATTTTTCATTTTTGAAAATCTATAAAATAATGAGGCTATTGAACTATAATTTTTAGTAGTAACTTCAACTATATTTTAAATAATGTTTAAATAGAAATAAATAAGTTTAATGCTTATTTTAGAATTATGAATGAATAGCTTCATACTTAAAATTATTGTTAAATAATTTAAATTTTAAAAAATGAAAAAGTCGTATCTTTGAATTTGCGGTTTCTATACTATCTGATATTGAAATTATTTGAATTAGGACACTAATTTAAAATAATAATGCAAATCTTTCTTCACTTAACAGTCAGGTAATGATGTGACAGTTCAAGTTGTTGGCACTGAGCCATTGAATAAATTGAATTATCAGGTACAATTTATGTCTCTCTTATTTTTAAATAAAATTATCTATTTGCTACATGTTTCAGCAATTAATTCAATGTCAAATTGATTTTCCTTAAACATTATAATTCATTGTAGGTGCTATCCAGAGGTTCAGTTGTGGACTCAAGCACCTTAGATGGTGAAGGAAAAAAAGACTTGAAATTCAAACTCAGAGTGACATCTTTAATGGCGCCAACAGCTCGTCTTGTGATTTACTATGACAGAACGGATAGTGATGAAATTGTTGTTGATAGTATAGTTTTTAATGTTGCTGGTCTATTTGAAAATAGGGTATGTTATAACTGAAAATTAGAATTAAACAGTTAATGCATACGAAGAGCACAAGGGAAGAAACGGCCATTTAACTTTTTTGCAGTTTTGAGATATTGAAGTTTAAAAGTTCAAAATTATGCAGATTTCTTATAAATAAACTAAATAGCTTTGACTTTTTAAAGGGGTCAGAGACATAATTATTTAATAAAACCTCATTCAAAGCATTCTATTTTTGATCCTCTTTCAGATAAAAAAGATAATTAAAAAATTTCAAAAAATGTCACATAGCCGTTTTGTATCTTGAGATCTTCATATGTAAACATGAACTACATCAATTGGTTATTTTAAATCAAATGGTTATATATTTCTGTATTATTTCATTTAGAATTTTGTTTTTAGCTACTCTCAAAATGAAAACAGAAAAGTTCTGATAATTTGATTTCATAAAACTCAAGATGATTTGCAAACAATTTTAAAAATAAGTGCAGACTTACATGACATTTGCCTTTGTAAATTAAATTTTTAGTGCTTAAAATCATCTCTGTAACTTAAAAATTAACAATGTTTATTTTAATTTAAAAAAAATCACCTTTTGACCATTAATGAGTAACATTATTTTACCAAATGTTTTTTTTTTAATACCTAAAATTACGAGTGTGGTGGTCCCCAGGTTTCAATTAACTTTAATATCAATGAGACCAAACCAGGTCAAAGTGTAACTGTCATGTTAACTGCTGACCCAGCATCTCAAGTCCACATTCTGGCTGTTGATCAGAGTGTGTTGCTGATGAAAACAGGAAATGATATCACAACAGAAAAGGTGAAAGCGGTTTCCAAATTTTTTTAATTATAAGCTTAAATGGCCTTTAGATGTGGCTAAGAAATGGAGAAATTGCTGAACAAAGTAAAAAAAATTAAATTTACAAATATTTAAGTTCCCCCCATTATATAGATATATGATTCCAGTGGCAGGTCATAGTAACAAAAAAAATGTACAGAATATCATAAATAAATGAAATGCATTTGATATATTTTAGGTAAATGATGCAATGTCGAATTTTGATTCAGGCATAAAACCCAAAAACTCTGAATATGCTCTTTCTTCTAGTGCTAAGTCGGCATATGAAGTCTTTTATGTGAGTAATTATTATATTTAAAAATGTTTTTAATTTTTTTTTTAGGACAATAAATATCATTTTTATTTTTCAGTTTAACACATTTTAAGAAAAATTTATTTATACTTTCACAAAACATGTTGTAAACTGTAATCTTTGTTTAATGCCCTCAATATAAAAGTATTCAACATTTATTTTTATACTAAAATACACATGCAGAAGAGGTTTGAGAGAAACTTAGAGCAAAAATCAATTTAAGATGATTGAATTAGATAAAACAATATTCATATAAAATTTCAAAACGTTATAATTAAATATAGTATATTATTTTACACTCTAGAATATAGGCCTCCTGACACTCACAGATGTAACACTGACTGCTCCCCAAAGATACTCACCGCCTGTATATGGTAATGTTAAGATGTATACTTATGTATATGTGACTATTAAAATACTTTTTGCTCAAGGAAGCGATACAATCTCATACACACAGCAAAGAAAATCCATGAATTAAAGGTTATACTTTATTACCATTTATACCTTTCAGAGCTTTTTTCTCAACAAACACACACCAATATTTCCTTAAGCATTTCAGCTGTGTGGCTGCGCAGTAGTTTAGAATTACCATGAGGCAAATTTAAAAAAAATATTGCACAAAAATGGATGCTGAGCACCTTTGCATAATAGTTTTTTTACTTAGCACATGGGCAAACGAGTCTTAAAGGGAACATTGACACACACTCAAGTGTTGGTACTCTTCTCCCAGATCTTTTATTCATATTTTATGAACAATAATATATTTTAATATAAAACAAGGGGGCTAACAAAGGTCATAATTTTACAAAAAACTTTCAATAGGGTGTCTCATTTGTGAGACAGTTATTTGTAAATACTAAAGGAGTGGTCAACATTAAGTACTTTTATGGAAGATCCTTTTTTAAAAAATAAAAAGATATTTCTATCAGTGTAATTTTTTATGTATTTTTAAAATCATTATACCACTTTACTCCAATTAAATAAATATTTCTTGCTAACATGTTTTGGCTTAGTTAGGTTTAGTGTCAGCTAGGGTGAGCATAGAACTAAATACTGAAAATCCTACATGGGGAAGAAAGTCAGCAGTCCCGAGCCTGCGCTCTTCATGGGGCTTCCCGGGGAAACCACCTCAGCTCTCTGGCCCCCTAAGGGACGTAAAAGCTGAGAAGCCCCCCCCCCCCCCCCGGAGCAGTCACTTCTAGAAGCGGCCATCTGGGCGTCCAGGACACAAGGTCAAAAACGCCTCCCACTAAGTTGACCTCCTGAGGGAGGTTTGGAATTTTCCTTACTTCAACTCCCTATCACTTTGGCGCCACCCAGCAAAGCTTACGAGTCTCAATAGGAACTAAATACTAGACTGGACTATTCATTCAACTAAAATAAACATAAAATGATAAAAACATCTTTCAAAGTTTATTGTTGTTCCCATAACTATAACACAAAATGGATGATCCATATTTATAATTTAAAAAATAGCTCTAAATGACAAACTGAGCAATGGTGGTCAGTAAAACATGTACACCAGTATTCAAGTAATAAACTTTATGTGTAACTTCATTATGGTCTGCGTATAAAACTCACACATACCATAACAATAATACATTCTTATTCTAATGAAAAAGTTTTATTAATTAAAACAGTTCACAAATGTATAAATAAAATTAAGATCTGAACAAAATTAACTATACAGGACAAATGAGACGGCTTTCAATGAAGTCACGAATACACTCATATTCATTAGAATATGATTCTGTGCCTCTAATGTCTTATTATATGGAGTCTAGTTTGGATAGTTCTGAAAAGCTCCAAGCTGTTGAAAGTATTAGAAATGTCTTCCCAGAAACTTGGCTCTGGAAGAGCACTGAGACTGGGTATGGTGTACACAGTCATTTAAAGCATGACATCAGCACAAAGCATAAAATTTCTAATTTTATGAACTTAGATTTTTTTTTAAAAAGCATGCAGCCATTGTTTTTATCATTTGCTGTTTTTAAAGAGCTCTAAATATTTATAGCATACTTCAAATTATATTTTAACCTTAAAATTATTAATATTAAGAGATTTCATTTTTTTTAATAATGTTGTATTCCTTGCTAAACTATCATGATTAACTCGCTATGACCTTTGTTTTAGCTCTAAAATATAATACAAGTAAATCTTTTTTTCTTCTCTTTCTTGTACTCCCAATGCATCATGGACAATAAAAATAATTTTTAACATAATTTAGAAATTTTCAAAAAATAAGTAAAAAGAGGAAATATCTAGGTTTAATTATCCAGTTAAGATAATTTTTCTTTTATATAAAAGATGAATATAAATATATATATATTGAAGTTGTACAGATGATTATTAATGACTATTTATTGGTAATACTTCATTTAGACTCCCGACTTGGTTTTTTTTTGAGGTACACAATTTATGCCCATTGATAAAAGAGAGATCCCTTTTTAATCTTGTAATGATAACAGTACTTAATTTCTAATATAGTATTAAAGTTTCTTGTAGCTATGTAAAAGGTCAGAGTTTCATAACAGACACACGACATTCTAATTCATACATTATGATTAACTTATGTTGTGCGATTCAATATTTCTGAATCTAAACTTGCACTACAATAATTTGATAAAAGTTATTGAACTTTTCTAAAAAAATATATATTTTTTTGCATTACTATGTATATTTTAATATGTGCTCAAAACCATTTGCTACGCTCTGCATGACACAGTTTTTCAAATAGTTTTAATACAGTACATATTATGTAAACTATTTTTGAATTTATATCAGATTTATCTTAGATATACAGATGCTCCTTCTATGCAGAAGATAATTGCGTCCACAGACCATGAGAGATGATCTGTTGGCAAGTGATGCAGCGGTCACAGGCCACGGCTATAGGGGTTCCACGCATTACCCCAGCCACCTAACTATTGTCTAGTTAGGTACCCATTCAGAGCTGGGTGACTCGGGGACTCCTCAGGCCCCGGGAACAAATCCTCGCCTTCGCGTGGATTCGAACTCGTGACCATCGGTACGACAGTCGAGCGCGCTACCACTCGACCACGGCATCCCAGACTTGACATTACTTACCTTAACGAAATTATAACTTATTAAAAATCAATTAGGAATAGACCTATGATTAGCAATGACATTTATTCTCACACTTACTTGTAAAAATTATGCCTTGTTAAATATTTCGTTTTTAAAAAAATTAGATTCAGTTTTATACTCTATGCCTGCTGCACCTATGTTTGAACCATTATCTGGAAAGTTTGAACTTTCTAAATCAATGAGAAAAGACATGTTGGAAAGCGATAGTTTATCAGCACACTTAATGGAAATCAGCCAAGTCCGGAAAGTCTTTCCAGAGGCATGGTTATGGAAGACTGTTACTTTAGGGTAAAGTGTTTCAGCTTAATTATATATCCATCATAATCCTTTGCATATACCATTATGGATAAGATTTTTAAAATATGGCATTTTCACTTTAAAGAAGAGACATTTAACAAATATTGTTAGGCATTAAACATAGAGTAGAAGAAAAAGAAAATTAGACTCATGCAAAAATAAACAAATGTTATTGTCTCTTTTAACTAATCAAAAATAAAACAGCTGCTGATTTACTCTAAAACTATAAAAGTTATAAAATCAAAATAAATGATAGATGAGACAATAAGCACTTTGACTATCAATTGTCATTAAGGATTTAACAAGACATGCAAAAACCAATACAGAATAGTTTATATTTAAGCCTTTTGTCTGGATTTGGCTTTTCAAATACATTTTTTATTGACTTTGCTCAACAAAGCAATAAAGAAAGGGAAATTTATCAAGGACAAAACTCATATAAACTTACAATGAGATCCCTTTTGGTAGAAATTTTGTGCTGTGCAGAGAAAATTAGCTTAACTCAACCTTAAAAACACATCTTTGGTGAAATATAGAAAATCCTTGTAAGCTCGAAAAATGCCATTATTACATCAATATTTTAAGAATGAATTGTGATAGACAATCCAAGAGAGATAAACCAGTAATGCTGATCCACAACTTTGTACAATTATTTGCAGAAAGATTGGTCCAAAATACTCTCATTTCATAAACAGAAGCAAATAGCACTCTAAAAAACATTGTCTGGGTTTAAACCCGGACGGGCAAGAGGCTAGTGATTTAAAATTTCACTTAAAACAGAAGATTTTGGCTAAAATACTTGACCTTTAAATTACTTTTTTTGAAACATTTCAATTCATAGTCAGCTGAGCATTATGATCTCTAATAAAAAGTAAAATTTCCACTTCCAAAAAATAAACTCATTTTTCAAAACTTATGCTGTCTATCAGATTTTAAAATTTATACCAGGACATTACATTTGGCCTAAAAATGAAAACAGAGCATCAATCTAGCCAAATAGAGAGCAGATTAAATAGCTAAAACGATCAATAGGAAACTAAGTTTTGATACAGATAATCACCCTACGCCTTGATAATAATTTTTAAAATCTACAAAAACTCAACTAGGTAATAATCTTTCAGCTGTGCTCAACAATTTAAAATAAGGCGAAACAACATTTTCTCACCCCCCACCCCCCCGGCAAACATCCTACTGAGATGGAAGCACATTACTCCTGCCCTGCCCAGCAGTAAAGATTTAGAGCAAATAAACAAAATTCTTTTAATATATTATTATTTATACATTGTGCAAATATAAATTGGGATTATTATAATTTTTTTAATCATGTTATTTTTTTTTGCTTGCTCTTACCTAGATAAAGAATTTGATCAATCATAGTTCTTTGCATGAAGCTTGCAACAGATTGCACATGTATAATAAATCATTGTATTTAATCAATTGATAAAGTATATATATATTTAACTCAAGCCTGTTACAAATTGTATTTTTTAAATTATGTTAGGCCAATGAAAATCTGTGATTCACTCAATTTTTAGTTTATGATTTTTTTTTTTTAAATTGATGATATATTATTTTAAAATAATTTTAAAATATTTCAAGTAGTCTAAATACTTAGCAATTTTCTCATGGAAAAATGAAATTATAATATCCTTTTAAAAAATAGCACAACTATTTTAATGTTATATCTTAAAAAATTTATGCTAATTTATTATAATGAATTGTATACTAAATAATTGTAAGTTTCCAAGGGTTAAATAGATGCATTGTTTTAAAAAATACATAAAAATTATTGTAAGTTCAATAATTTACAGCCCAGACGGTAAAGCATATTTAGAGGAAACTGCTCCAGACACTATTACCTCTTGGGTGGCCAGTGCTTTTTCTACCAGTCTATCATCAGGTCTTGGTGTAGCTCCTTCAACATCAGTGGTAAAAGAAAATATTAAAATTTCCTTGTCGTTATTGTTACAAATAAATTTAGTGTGACTAGTGGATGCCCTAATTAAAAATTGAACTTAATGCTCAATATGCCTTAGGCTCTGCAACAAAAAAAATCCTAATAATCCTTATCAACTTCCTTTAGTGTAATGCATTAAAACAATAGTATTCATTTTGTATTTTTACTGGAAAAGAATTTTTTCCTTTAATAATGCTAGTCTCTTCCCACAAGTAATAGATGGAACTATCAGCATGTCAGGGACTTTCTATTTAGGCTGTGGACATTTTACTTATCCATTGTACATTTCATGTCATTTGTAATGATCTTTGTCTCTATTTTGAGAAATTAGAAGATGAAAATACTCTTTCTCAATAGAATGGGTACAATATTATAGACTCGGCTGTTAAAAGTTTTTAGATAATAAATCATTGATCATTAGTCTACATTATATATTTTAAAATAATTGTATTTTACTTTTCTTGAACAGCTAGCTATTCCTAATTTGTAGGTTTCAATGTTTTTTTTCTCTCTATTTTCTCTCAGCTCAAAGTCTTCAGGCCTTTTTTTGTAAGTTTGACATATCCCCAATCTGTCACTCGTCATGAGCAGTTTGTTGTGCAAGCCACTGTTTTCAATTATCTACCATCAGATCTTGAGGTATTAATTATGATTTGAAAACATGTATCAAACAAAATATTTAAATACGTCTGCATTTGAAAAAAAAAACTTCTTCATTGAACTAATTTTAACACAATAAAACCCAACCTCATGATATTAATCTTTAATTTAAAAAAATAAATTTCTGTGTTAAAAATAAAGAATAACTTTAATATTAATTTCAAATAATTGTTTTTGATTTCATATGTCAATTACAATAAGATTTGATTTGTTTTGTTTCATAATTGCACTGTCAGTTTCAACATGGTGTGAACCGTCTAGTTTAGCTAGTAATAATAAATTAAAACTCTTGTTACAAATGTTTTGCTATCCCAACCTAAAAATAAGCACCCTAAATGATGTTTTGAATATTTCGTTTATTTATTCTTTATTTCTTTTAGTTTTAAAATTTATTTAATCAAAAAGAAGTTGAAGAATTTATAACTGGAGGAAGACATTAGATTGCAATTTAGAAATTCTACAAATTTGAAACCTTTTAGCATAACACATAAAAAAATGCTTACTGCTTGTCAGGTGAAAGTCACATTAAAAGGACAGATAACATTTAAGAGCATCTTAATCTATGAAAATGGAACAGAAAATGTTGTCACTGGAGACCAAGTGACTTCTATTTCAGTAAGTTAAATAAAAAAAACATAAACATTTTGTTGAATTTGAGATGCAGTTAAATTTATTTTTAACTAAAGATTAATAAATTAAGCTGTGTTTTTTACATGCTAGACCTTTACTCTTTTTTTTATACTGTTAAAAATCACAATTAGAGGAAAATCCAGTCAGTTTACAACTTTGCTAGGTCAGGCTTTAAAAAACTGAAAAATCATTACCTTTATTCTAAGTAATTGGCTTTGTGCAGAACTTCCAAAATCATTAACTATTCCCAGAATTGCACATGATGAGAAGTTGCTTGCCTTTAAAAAATAAGTAATTACTGGACAATTATTGAAGGTGTTTACAACCTGTGCAAACATCCTATACACAATTTGTAAATTATCACCTACTGTTGGACCCAAGAATTCAGTATTGAAATTTGAGACTGAGCTTTAATCTACATACTAGAAAGTAAATGTAGTGCACTTTAGGATTTGTTTGATTATTTTTTTTTGGATTCAATATCTGCATACGAGATTGTAGAATAAGCACCACTTGGTTGCTGTCCTTGTGGATTATATAGCAAGAAATAGAAAATTGCATTTATGGCATCATTGCTATCAGGGGTTTTGGAAAAGGGGTGTTTAAAGGTTTGTTGTTCTTTATTTTTGTTACCAGCAGCTTTTTTGTCATGAAGTTGTATAGTGAAATATTAGAACCATGCTGTTTACATTAACAGTAAATACTCCACTAAGTGGGTTCCAAACCAAGCCCAATAGACAGGTTCTTATCTCTAAGGGCCAGTCTTAGGCCACTGCAGCCTATGCAGCCGCAGTGTGCCCTGCACTTTCATAGCCCCACCTATCTTAATTTTCACTTTTTTTCCATATTAATTCCTTATCCATACCCAAATTGGGCTCCATGCATTCCGTTTTGCATACTAAGCTGCATAGAACCCTTCCATTGTTAAGACCGGCCCTGTTGGCAATTATAGGGTTACCTCAAGGCAGTACAACCTACATTTTAAAAATAAATCTATATGAACCAGTCACAAAAGATCATATAATATCTTTGCAAAACATATCTTATGATTTATTTGCTTATTATTATTATTATTTTAAAAAATTTAAGATCCACTAACTAATTCAAAATACTTTGTAATATTTTTCATGTACTTACAAAAGTAATTGTATTTAATTAATGGGACTTACATTTTAAACAATATAATCACATATCTTCCCACAGGTGAAATCCAATGAGCAAGGTGTTGTCTACTTTCCAATCTTATCAACTGAATTAGGTGTTGTAGAAATTGAAGTTTCTGCTCAATCTACTGTAGCAGCTGATGGTGTACTCAGACAGATTACTGTCAAGGTAAAGCACAAAAGCGATATTATTTTTAAATATATAAATATTTTTATTTTGCTCTGAATAAAAATTGTCTTTCAAAGATAAACTTTTTTACCTAATTTTCCATTGAAGTGAATTTTGATTAGAATGATAAAGTGTATGTTTTTATTGGGGCGCAACTTAACACAATAGTTTTTGTAATATTTTTTTTTATTTTTTGCTTTGCACTTTGACCAATGAACCTTAGAGGGAACCGGGAACCTTATTTAATATAAAACTTGTCATGAGAGATGAAAATTTAAAAAACTCATGTTTTTCAAAATTATAAGTTACTTTTCTTAATATATTATTCTACAGCCTGAAGGTGCCCCAGTCAAGTATAATTTTCCTGTGTTTGTCAACATTGACAACATATCTTCTCAAAATTTTGAAAAAAGTGTTACTTTTACCCTTCCCCCCTCTTTTGTAGTTGGCTCAGAAAAGACCAGAGTAAAAGCTACTGGTAAACACTTCTTTTATTTTGATAAGGTTTTTGTTGAAAGGAAAAATATTTTTAAAAATTTAATTAAAGTTCTAATTTAAAAATAAATTAACAGATATTATAAAAAGAAGTAAATATTTTTAGTAGTCCCTGTATTTAATTTTTGTTTCTATAAACACTCACAGTGGTAATATGAGCTGATTTACCTAAACAATGGTACAGCACCAACATATAAAATACATTTTTTATAATTGAAAAATAAATTTTTTAATTGCAAGAAAACTTTGCTTGTGTATTGGGACTAATTTTGAAGAATAAGTACTTTTACACTATCCATGTAACACACATTAGAAAATATTGCATCTTTTATTTAAAATGTTTAAAATTTTGTAAGAGGCCTTTATCATCATATTTTGTATGTGCCCACTAGCCAGATACACTTTGTTTTTGCAATGACTTAGATTCTTAATTTAAAAGCTATTTTGTTAACATTGAAAGCTAGTTGGTTTTGAATACATTTGGAAAAAAAAATTAATTTAGAAAATGTAGGTTATTAAATTATATATTTATAAAAAACAGGTGATTTGATTGGTTTGAGTTTGAGTAGCTTGACATCACTCCTCACTCTTCCAACTGGTTGTGGTGAACAGAGCCTAGTTAAGTTTGCCCCCGACCTTTATATTGGTCAGTACCTCAATGCTACAGGTCAGCTGACAGAAGCTTTGAGAAGAAAAATTATTGAAGTGCTAGAAGCAGGTAAGATCAAATTTATGATTTATAGTAGATAAAAATGTAGATTACTAAAACGATTTCTCGTTTATATCTCAATGTATTAACCATTATTGCTTGAAAGACTTCCATAACTTTGTTTTAGAGAATGAATAAATATATTTTAAAAAATTGTTTAAATGTGAAATAGTTTTTTGGGCTCTATAATCTACATTACAGGAAAGTTTAAAATCTCATTCTGTATTTTCGAGTATATGGTTTGCAAACATAGTTTACTTTTTTTTTTATTCTTTTAACATCAACGATGGCAATAAATGCATTTTGCTTTTTTTTCTCTTTGCTAAGTTTAATGAAAGAAAAAACACATGCTTTGGAAAAGCTTTTAGTTAATTCTATGCCTTACCTACATTTTGATTAAAAGAAATTTACTTTTATACAATTCAAAATAGGTTACCAGAGACAACTCACTTACCGAAGATTTGATGGTGGATTTAGCCCCTTTGGTAATTATGATGAAGTTGGCAGTACTTGGTAGGTTTTTGAAATGGAATGTTTACAACTTTTAGATATTTAAATTTAAGTTTATTTACATTCAATTCAAATCTTTTCTCCTGTTCTAAAAAGACCTTCTTTGTGAATTGTTTATTAAGAGGTTATTGTCTTTAAGAGTTGTTTTTATGACAACTAAAAATGGCTGGTTTGGTGGTTGATGGCTGAAGATGTGGCTATTTCATGCGTTATATTTATAACATGATTTATTTATTACTTTTTATTTATTTACTTAAGCTTAAAATAACTATTGTATTTATTTCAACTAATTTCATGCTAATGAAATTGTTAGCTAGAATACTTTATGAAGATAATGAGTTTACCCATTACAACTAAATAATTTCAGGCTAACAGCATTTACATCCAGAATTCTTTCTGAAGCCAGTGAGTTCATTTATGTTGACCCTCAAATACTAACAACATCTGTTATGTGGATCATTGAAAGACAAAATATGGATGGTTCTTTCAATGAATTTGGCAAAGTTCTGGACAGGAATACCCAGGTATAATAATTTATCTATGTTTTGAAATATTTCAAAATGCAGCTTTCATTTTTTAAAAAAACAGTGGCCATACTAGAAGCCTTTTAATTTTAAGTAAATATGCTACACATTTTTCTTTTTAAAATGAGGGTTAATTGTTCAAATAGTATTTTTAAATGTATTGTTTCTATTCCTCATCCACATCTTGTTCTACAGGGAACAGGGACAGGTCCTGCCTTAACGGCCTTTGTTTTGCTAAGTCTGTTGGATGCTGAAAACTTTGTAGATAAGGAGGTGATTATGTTTTATTTAAAGTTTTTTGATACACAGGTTTTCATTCATCGTGCAATTATTTAGAAAGTAGTACCTAACTAAAATAATAATAATACCACATTTTACAGATATGAAAATGTGTTTTGTTTGTAATGGATGAAGACCATTTTATTTTAAACTATATCTATTTGTATTACAAGAAATGTCTGAAGGAGGGAGGCTACAGTTGTTACAACTATGAGCGTTGGGGCAATGCCACACAAAAAGCAAGGATCAATCTGGAAAATCTGATAGCCAATCATTCTGTTGAGGAGCAGTTTCCTCTAGCCTTGGTCAGTTATGCTCTAAGCAAGGCAAAAAGTCCTGCATCCAACACTGCTTTAAAGCAACTTCTCACATTTTCCAAAAATGGAGGTAGGAAAACCATCTTAAAAGAATCATGCCTACTAGACAAGTTAAAATTAAAAAAAAACTTCACTGTGTTTATATAAACAATTTTATAGTTGAACAAAAACAATTTTTAAAATTCAATTGATTTAACTTAAAAAATCTATAAATTCATGCTTAAAGACAAAATCTCATTAATATTTAACAACAAAACCGTTAGCAGTAGATATATGCAAAAGAAAGTAAGCAAAAATCTTGTTTATAATAATATTAATACAAATCAGCAGAGAAAAGGGACATGTATTTAGCTCTTTTTCCCCCCTTTTATTATCTATTTAACTTTGCTCTATTTAAAAATTTATGTAACATATATTTGAAATATCTATGTCAATAGCTTTTTAATTTGCTCACAGGTGGTCTCTTATACTGGGAGGCAAACAGCACAACTATTGAAGCTAAGCCAACGAACTACATAAACTGGTGGCCACCCAGAATCCAGGCTAGACCCATTGACATTTTGATTACATCCTATGCTATTTTAACATTAACTGAATTGGGCCGCATAGATGAGGCTCTTCCAGCTGTCAAGTGGCTCATTACACAAAGAAATGCTCAGGGAGGTTTCTCATCTTCTCAGGTCAATCTTTTGTTTAAAAATCGTAATGAATGAATATTTTTAATCTAAATCTAAGTTAGTCAGTTATGAAATTAAGAAAACAATTTCCAGTCAGCAACTATAGTAGGCATTAAATATAAAAATTAAATGAAAAATAACATTTCATCATGTATAGGACACAGTTGTGGGACTTCAAGCTCTTTCAGCTGTTGGTGCTAAATCTTTGCGACCTGACACTGATCTGAACATTGTTGTAAATGACCCCACACCCTTGGCTAATTTTTCTGTAACAACAGAGAATGCTTTGTCCTTGCAAATAAAAGAGGTAGTTATTTAATGACAAGAACCTTTGTCTAGTACTAGGAAAGAACTTTATAATAGATTATTTAAGTGCTTTTTTAAAAAGATTAATAATTAATATTGTAATTACTAGCTTTTTGTGTAGCCTTATTAAAAATATTTGAATAAAAAGCCATAATTGTATAATGTATTTATTAATATATTTATATATATTTGCTTCATCTTTAATAATTAAGTTAAGGAACAAACATATTTGTGAGTTAGCAGTGTCTCAAGATAGATAACTTGTATGTTAGTTTAATACTGTCAAAAATTTAGTGCTTGTAATTTGACATTTATAAAATCAGTATAATATTATTTGAATATCAGTTAACTAATTTTATTTATTATATAATCAAATGTCTACTGTATGGACAAAGAAATTAGACATTCTTATTTCTTTTTGTACTAAGCTATGAGTTTACAATTTAGCGTATGTTTTTTTTATATATATTAAAATATTAGATTTGATGTCAGTCATATTGATCTGTTCCTTCCGTTACATCTCCACTAATTTATTCTAAAAGCAAAAAATTTGACAAAATTTTACATCAATAATGAGTTGCTTGAATTTTTCAGCTCTCTGGTTTCCCACAAGAGCTTTCAATCTATGCATCAGGAAATGGATTAGCTGTTGTTGACGTATGTGTAACTGGTTAATAAACACTATATAGAAAAAAATGCTGTAATTTGCTATATAAACAACTTAGATAAACTGAATTAGATGGCCATTAAAATATTTATCATGACTTCGTACACCTCTTAGTTGTGATTACTGAAAATGTTGAAGGATTGTTTGAAAACTTTTAAAACATTAGAAAAAATGAATGATGACAGAAGCAGCTTTCCTTTTGAAGTTTAATTAATAATGCAAAATACTTTCTTAATTATATCACATGGCAAAATAAAACTTAAATAACCATTTGTACTGATCTGGTTGATAAAAGTATAATTTTAATTTAAAATTAATAATATACCTTATTTCTATCTACACAATTATTTTTATTTCAATTTTTAAATTAAAAAAAAAAAATCCATTATAATTATCAAGTTGTTTTTGTCAAAACCTTGCAAAATATCATTAACATTTTTTAATTTTTGAATTGCTCAGTAACACTTAGAGTGAAAATTTTTTTAGAAAGGGAAAAAGTGTATTACTAAGATTGATGCAGAAAAAAAATTAACGCTTAAATAACTATCACTGCACACATACTGTTGACTCTCATCTACCCTGTTAGCATCTCAGAATTATTCTGGTACTGGCAGTGGAGGGGGGGGGGCTGCACATCATAGGAGCATAATTCCAGTCGGTCTATCCCTTAATGTTTAATAAATCTAATATGGCACAGTGTGTGCACAATCTCAGACTCTAATTATAAATCAAGATGATAATTACAATTAAAAATAATTTATTTGAGCCGCAGGTACTTAATTATAAACAAGATGATTTCCATTCCTTCCATTGTACACATCATTAAAACATCTACCTTATCAAAATTAGCAAATAAATTTTCAAATATAATTATTTCAAACAATACCATTAAATTACTAAAACAGCTTTTGAGGCAGAGATATCTAATTTTATTTACACTATGCCTTTGTGGCTTTACTTTCCTGTTTTAAGATAATATATTATAATGAAATTTTACACACATTCCTTTTAGGATTAACAATTAAATTTGTTTAAAATATGTTGTTCTTGAAAATTGATAACTATGTAATGATATTATTAC
>MUZC01000884.1:37447-48172 GCA_002072015.1 Radix auricularia
CCCCCCCCCAACAACTCCACCCATGCTTCAACGCATTGTCAGACCGAGGGGGGGCGCTAGGGTGTCACGTGACACGATGAGTCCCTTATCTGTGTAAAACAATGCAGTGCTAATCTGTCCGAGCTGTCAGCCAGTGTTGACAGCAGACACCTTGTCCCCCCCTCCCCTAGTCAGACTAATCGCCTGGCTCCTGAGGCTCAAACGGGTCATTTCGCTCAATAAATTTTAGGCGGAAATAAAAGAGGAAAGTTTAAATTAAAGTCTAAGTCAAAGTCAAGGTGAAAATTTAAAGTCTAAATCAAAGTAAAAAGTAAACCTGAAAAGTAGTAAAAGTCTAATAATAAATAATATTGAAAAAAACAACAAATATTTAAATGATCATGTCAATAAATTGTGTACACATTCTGTAGGTTTCAATTAAATGTTCAATTAAATTCTTGAAATATTTTCTATGATGAAACAAGAAATGAAAACTTGAAAGAGTATTTAAATGCAATTTCAAAAAAAAAAAACAACAAAAAAAACAACATATTTTACTTATTCAAGGGAAAATCATTCTAGATTACATTAAAAGTAATTTCAAAATCAGTTATTCTGAAAGAAAAGAAAGTATGACGTTTTATCCCCTCACGCTACATCACACCAAGAATGTGTCAATATAATGCGCACCACGCAACAATCTAACATGAGCATTCACAAAGCGGGAAAACCTCATTAACTATCAATCTAGTTTACAATAAAAGTCATTTCAAATCAATAATTATGAAAGTAAAGAAAACAATTACTAATCGACAATTTGCTGCTAAAATTACGGGAGTCGAAAAGAGATTTTTGAAAAATTCCTTCTCCAACATTGTTCTAAATATTATTAGATATCGTTTGGTGTTTGTTTAAAGCGATAGCTGTTATGGTTGGCGAGCTATTGACAAAAGACTGATTTTTAAAAATATTTTATTATGATTTTTTTGTGTGTTGATTTTCCAGGAAATCCAGTAAATTTTTTCGGTATCCTTTTAGGCTCTTTCACATCCTTGGGACCTCTTTCAGGGGCGGATTAAGACTGCACGGGGCCCCTGGCTGCAATCAAACGGGGGCCCTATCCAGCCAGCGTCCCTTAAAATATGATTGCTAACAGCTAATATAAAACTGTAACTAAATATTAATAATGAAAAAAGAAACGAACACGAAGAAATAACTGTTTAAAATGTTCGCCGGTGTGTTAAAAATTGAGTGTGAAAAGAAAAACTTTTACATTCCACCGCTGGAAATCGAACCCGACACCATTTGCATCACAAGCCTATGCCCTTTCCACACGACCAGCGGAGCTTGTCTTAATTGAGAAATTTTAAAAATATAGACTATATTTTATACTATATTATCTAAGTGAGCCAAGATTTATAGATTATTAAGACTGTCAGGTCTGAATCGCGCAGTGTTAAGAAGTCGTAAGAAATTTCCCGAATCGTGTTTTTTTTTTAGCCAAACTTTTTAAAATGGGAATTTAGGAATTTATAAGGATTTTGCCTAACATATGGGAATTTTTGAGATTGACAATTTAAAAGAAAATAATTNTTTTTGCTAGGTTTTCCCCAACATTGTCACTGACAGTAGACTGCAGACAGTTTACAGTCAGATTATGTAAATGTATTACTCTTAAATAATATAATTAATTAGTCTGAGCCTGAATCATCATAAAATGTTTGTTACATATAAAGGACCAAATCATTAATAATATGTAAACATATAACAATCTATGTACCATGTATGATTGATTCATTATTAATAAATTTCAAAACATTCATTTTTAAAAATATATTTTTATCAATCACAGACAAATTTAAATTACAAGAGTATCCAAATAACTTTTTTAAACTTCATGATGTTAAAATTTAAAAGTATAATCTATATTTTGGCATTGTAGCCAAGTTGTTAAAAAAAAAAACGTACAGATTAAATAAAAATTGAAAGTATCCTATTAAAAATTGCCTTAAAAATGCAAAAATATTTATTATTTTTTAATTTGGATGTCAAAAGTCATTAAAATGAATGCGAAAGCATTTAATTGAAGTTGCCACTTTTCAGATTTTCCCCCAAATTTTCAATGCATTTCGGAATTTTTAGCCCAATTTGGGAAATTTTTTCCTCCATGCTGGGAAAATCTGGCACTTAAGACTTCGCAACTCTGGAATCGCAATCAGTTTAATAGATAATGTTTATAAGTTTATTTAATTTATTATATTTTCAAGGTTTCGTGCAAACATTTGTACACTTTTATTATAAAATATAAAAAGTTTGGGGGCCCCAAATCGTCGGGGGCCCGTGGCTTTAGTCCGCTCAGCCCCCCCCCCCCCTTAATCCGCCATAGACCTCCTTAATATATTGGCAAAAGACCCGATCCCTAAATCTGATATGCTTGAGGAGGAGTTGCTTGTTCAACCTCGAACATAAAGCACAGCCATTTCAAATATATAAGCGCAATTTTTCCCAAAGGAAATTGCGTTTAAAAAAAAACACAAAAAAAAACAAAAAAAACAAGATTTTGACTATAAATCCTTTATATTTGAGACATAACTAAAAGAATTTTCAGTGTATATAATTTTTAAGTTATCTCTCAAATATATAAAGGATTTATAGTAAAACAAAAAACGTTTACAGTCTACCTGCTAATTTTCAGCTCGATTTGATCATTGGAACAAGGGTTATAAAAACATGTTTAACATAGTGCGCACCGCGAGACAGATTAGCTGTTAATAGTATTTACATTAGATCGGGAAAATATTTTACAAAAGTATCGTCAATACAATACGCATCTCAGAGCGCAACAGGAAAGTATGAAAAAGGTCGTTCAATATAATACGCACCGCGACACATTAGCTAAAAAAATAATTAAAATGTTACATAGAAATAAATAGAGATAATCTAAAAATTTATTAATTTAATTACAGAATTGTCGCTCGATCTGAAATTTCAATACATCATTTTTATCATCGGCAAGAGTCTGCCTGCCCAATTTCAGATAGCTAGCTGACGAGAAAGCGGGTTAAAAATCGATACAATGTTTTTCGGCAAGCAGACGCCCCAAGTTAATATAAAGGATTTTTTTTTAAAATGGACACATAATAATTTATATATTTGAAATGGCTGTGCTGTCTGTTCGAGGTTGAACAAGCAACTCCTCCTCAACCATATCAGATTTAGGGCCGTTTTGTTCTTGTCGTATGGTCTGGGCGTATGGTCTGGTCGTATGGTCTGGTCGTATGGTCTGGTCGTATGGTCTGGTCGTATGGTCTGGTCGTATGGTCGTATGGTCTGGTTGTATGGTCGTATGGTCTGGTCGTATGATCTGGTCGTATGGTCTTGTCGTATGGTCTTGTCGTATGGTCTTGTCGTATGGTCTGGTCGTATGGTCTGGTCGTATGGTCTGGTCGTATGGTCTGGTCGTATGATCTGGTCGTATGGTCGTATGGTCTGGTTGTATGGTCGTATGGTCTGGTCGTATTATCTGGTCGTATGGTCTTGTCGTATGGTCTTGTCGTATGGTCTTGTCGTATGGTCTGGTCGTATGGTCTGGTCGTATGGTCGTATGGTCTGGTCGTATGGTCTGGTCGTATGGTCTGGTCGTATGGTCTGTTGGTCTGGTCGTATGGTCTGGTCGTATGGTCTGGTTGTATGGTCTGGTCGTATGGTCTGATGGTCTGGTCGTATGGTCTGATGGTCTGGTCGTATGGTCTGATGGTCTGGTCGTATGGTCTGGTCGTATGGTCTGGTCGTATGATCTGGTCGTATGGTCTGGTCGTATGGTCGTATGGTCTGGTCGTATGGTCTGGTCATATGGTCTGGTCGTATGGTCGTATGGTCTGATGGTCTGGTCGTATGGTCTGATGGTCTGGTCGTATGGTCTGGTCGTATGGTCGTATGGTCTAATGGTCTGGTCGTATGGTCTGATGGTCTGGTCGTATGGTCTGGTCGTATGGTAGGGTCGTATGATCTGGTCGTATGGTCGTATGGTCTGATGGTCTGGTCGTATGGTCGTATGATCTGGTCGTATGGTCTTGTCGTATGGTCTTGTCGTATGGTCTGGTCGTATGGTTTGGTCGTATGGTCTGATGGTCTGGTCGTATGATCTGGTCGTATGATCTGGTCGTATGGTCTGGTCGTATGGTCTGGTCGTATGTCTGGTCGTATATTCTGGTCGTTTAGTCTATAGTCAACAGTTTGTGTAGCGGTCAAACTCTTGTCTAAAAGCTCCGTTTCCTCAGACGAGGCGATGACGAGAGAATAATTTAAAAAGGCTCCTCCCAAAAGTATAATTAAACATTATAAAATCAGATTTCAGTTTTTGATAATTGTACTGTCAGGTCCCGTAACTAGCCCGTGTCAGATGGCAGTCGGTGATTAGAGTAATTGCCCTTCATCAACCTATCACAATCAGGGGGTAGGGGTGGTGGTGGCACGGAAGTAGTGTGGGGGTGTAACATGGCGGGGTAATGATTGACTTCAAAGTTAAGATAGTAATAATAATAGTAGACTTAATTTTGTCCTTATGTCAGGGGAGTCAATGCATGGCAGCAACGCGCAGGAAAGATAACTGGGAATTTCGGTCATTGGGCCATGTCTAATTGTGATGTTACATTTTCTTTTAAACTTTACCCCCTCCCCCTATTCCCGCTCTTTTAATGTAAATTGTAAGGCTATTCCTAAGACATGGATAGTTTCCGTTTATACTTTATTAAATAAATGTCAGATATGGAGACACTGTTTTATCCCGAAAGAGTTCGTTCCTAAGCCAAACCCACATACACCAATAGACGATTCCACCAATAAGAAAATCCATCAAAAGATACATACACCGTTAGGTATATACACCAATAGGTATATACACAAATAGGTACATACACCGTTAGGTATATACACCAATAGGTACATACACCGTTAGGTATATACACCAATAGGTACATACACCGTTAGGTATATACACCAATAGGTACATGCACCGTTAGGTATATACACCAATAGGTACATGCACCGTTAGGTATATACACCAATAGGTACATACACCGTTAGGTATATACACCAATAGCTACATATACCGTTAGGTATATACACCAATAGGTACATACACCGTTAGGTATATACACCAATATGTATATACACCAATAGGTACATACACCAATATGTATAAATTCACCAATAGGTACATACACCGTTAGGTATATACACCAATATGTATATACACCAATATGTATATACACCAATAGGTACATACACCAATATGTATATACACCAATAGGTACATACACCAATATGAATATACACCAATAGGTACATACACCAATAGGTACATACACCAATAGGTACATACTCCAATAGGTACATACACCATTAGGTACATACACCATTAGGTACATACACCAATTGGTACATACACCAATAGGTACATACACCATTCGGTACATACACCGTTAGGTACATACACCAATTGGTACATACACCATTAGGTACATACACCATTAGGTACATACACCAATTGGTACATACACCAATAGGTACATACACCATTAGGTACATACACCATTAGGTACATACACCAATAGGTACATACACCAATATGTATATACACCAATATGTATATACACCAATAGGTACATACACCAATATGTATATACACCAATAGGTACATACACCAATATGTATATACTCCAATTGGTACATACACCAATAGGTACATACACCAATAGGTACATACATCATTAGGTACATACACCATTAGGTACATACACCAATTGGTACATACACCAATAGGTACATACACCATTAGGTACATACACCATTAGGTACATACACCGTTAGGTACATACACCAATAGGTACATACACCACTAGGTACATACACCATTAGGTACATACACCAATTGGTACATACACCAATAGGTACATACACCATTAGGTACATACACCATTAGGTACATACACCAATTGGTACATACACCGTTATGTATATACACCAATAGGTACATGTATTTAGCATGTCCCCCCCTGCACACCTGTTGACGATTGGAGACAGTTTATATCACCAACCGTTTACCTCTTTAAAGTTTTAAATTTAAATCAATCCCAAATTATTTTCAACCCTTTGCTTCTGTCAAGATGTTTTTTTTTTTTTAATAATTTATTTTTGTCATTTTAGTGAAAATCTTTGAATGAAAGAAATAATTTTTAAAAGCCCAAAATAGGTTTCAAAATAATAATTATTGTTGGGATAAAATTGGAGGGAGAAGGGGGGGGGGGTTGGATAAACAATTTGGAGTAGGGGCATATAATAAAAGCACAAAACACCACCTTAAAGAACCAAAATGTTTTGGTCGATTGAATTTTGTTTCATGTTCATTGAAAAAAATGCACTGTAGATTGTCGGGACCGTTTTTTATTTTGGCGTTGACAATTGTGTCTTTTTGAGCATTTTCGTGTTAAACGTATTTCACAGCATAAAATTCAAACGAAATGTTAATTTTATAAATTTGCCACTGGTATGGACACTGGAGGCACATTTTCAAGGGTATCCGAGCGCAATTTTACTACCCGGGTAATTGCAATAGGAATCCGGAAACCCGGGTACCTGTTGACAGGCCTAACGGCAGTAGGCGCATACACCCAAACGAACAGCAATCAAAAGTCACAGTGCATGTAACAATTGGCTGCCCAGCTGAAAATTCTAGAAGTAGCGTAAAGTATCTTCAATATTTTTAGATACTTCACTGTGAGAAGAATAGACGAACGTTCAGTCGCGACCAACTGATGACACGAGGCGATGTCAGTTTACTCTCTACTACTTGTTATTGTGACATTTACGAGGTGAAAACGTTGACCTTGTGTTTCCAAGGTCATCCTGAACTATATCACAAATATAACCCTCTAAGCACGAGTACATGACTCGGCAACCTGCAGCACAAGACAATAGGTTTACGAGGGAACGGTTCCAAGAAAAGGGGGGGGNGGGGGGTGGGGACGAGACAGGGGCAAGTAACCCGTGAGCGGTTTTGGGCCAGAGTTACGTGGAGAAGAATTCGATTAGCCGACAAATGAAATAAAGTTGGATGAAAGCGAGGCGGTGGCGAGGTACAAAGGAGTAATGTAAACACCACGAGACACTGGAGTCCACTCACTGCCTCATTTCGGGGGGACACTTCACGCGCGCGCAGACACTGGCGAGCGCTCATCAGACAATGGGACGTTATTTCCGCGTCCTACGGAAATTCAGAACTGTTGCAGGGACCGGATGGGGGGGGCTAGGGGCTGGGGGTGCGTGGGGTGAGTCAGTGTCTCTTCTTATTTTAGGTTAGGAGTTTGGGGGAGCTGTGAGGCAGTGGTTGTCGCGCTTAGAGACGCCCTAAAGGTCCATCACCCGTCCCCTACCCCTCCAAAAGAGCAATGTTTTGATATCCCGTGTGCATATGACTTGAAGCTTTGTCATGAAGGAATGTCTCTTCCAGATCCTTCCTTTGTTAAAGATCTTTACCTTTTGCAGATCTTTGTTGTGTTGAAGATCTTTTGTCTTTTGCAGATGTTCCGTTTGTCGCAGACCTATAATCTGCTGGAGATCTTTCGTTTGGTGGAGAGTTCTCCTTTGTTTGATGGAGATCTTTCGTTTGTTGCAGATTTTTCGTTTGTTGCAGATCTTTCGTTTGTTGCAGATCTTTCGTTTGTTGCAGATCTTTCATTTGTTGCAGAGCTTTCGTTTGTTACAGATCTTTCGTTTGTTGCAGATCTTTTGTCTGTTGCAGATCTTTTGTCGCCTCCTGTCTTTTCTCCGCCTTGTTCCTATTTTCTTATCTGAATGCTACTTGATATGTTTCTTTACGTTTCTCGTCTTCTGTCTCATGTTTCTGTACGTTTCTCGTCTCTGTCTCATGTTTCTATACGTTTCATGTCTTCTGTCTCATGTTTCTATATGTTTCATGTCTTCTATCGCATGTTTCTATACGTTTCATGACTTCTGTCTCATGTTTCTATACGTTTAATGTCTTCTGTCTCATGTTTCTATATGTTTCTTGTCTTCATTCTCCGGGGAATTTTTTAGTTTGTGTCCCAACATCAAAGACTTAACTCTAATTTAGGATGAGACAAATGACTTTGACTATGAAGGACATGACTTACGATGAGAGAAAAGACTTGCGATGAGAGGAATGACTTTCACCCTCGTTGCGTTGACCTAAGCTCGGGTTTTATAATAAAATCCAAGTTCCAGCCCAATCTAACGAGAGTAATTGATACACGTCATCTATCGTCTTCAATTACCGCCCGCCACCCTTCAACTGACAATCGGCGCTTAATGGCTAACGGCGGCCATTGGACACGGTGAGATAGAACCTGGCCATGGTCATAGGTTAGGTCACAGAACCTGTCCAAGGTACAGATTAGGTCACAAAACCTGACCAAGGTCATAGATTAGGACCCTCAAACGTTGACCCCCGTTAATCGGACATGACTTCCGGGGCACTCGCAAGAACGCTGTAGTAAACACAGTCTGGGATAATGTCACGCAAATTGTGTTAAGTGAATAGCGCTACGGAGATCGCGAGTGGACGCCAGTAGCCGGGGCGAAATCTGGGATATGAGCAGCAACAGCCGGGTCATCGGGGGTCCTTTTCTTGGCGCGTGTCCTCAACTGGGGGTCCAAGTGGATCTCCAAGTACAAGACACAAGCTTAAATAACAAAGGCATAAAGGCTTTTTTTTTTTTTGGTGGTAGCGTCTACTCGGTTCTATTATTAAGTTTCACAGTCTTAAGAAATTAATAAAACTAATTAACACTAAAAGCGTGACAATAAAAGACGCTTATTGACAATTTGAGGTGATGTCTCTTGCCAACAATAAACAATGTGACGTACTAAAGAAACTGTTTTGTTTTATGTGTCATATGAGTCAAAACTGTGCAAAACGATGTTCCGGGGAACCTCAACCATTGCTATTAAGGGAACCACAAAGCAAATATTACACGTAATTTTAAAAGTCGCTATTACTGCAACTTTGTACATTTAAAAAAAAATGTTTTTTGGGAGGTGGGGTGGGGCTTACACCGTTATGGTGAGTCTGGGATTGAAGAGCCGAAAGTTTGGGAACCACTGCATTCAAGATATAAATAGGCTGAAGTTTTAAAGATTATAAGAACTGTTTAGCTTTTGGTTAAAAATTGACAAACTTTGAGAATTGACATAAGAGTAATTACAAACGAAACTTCCAACAAATGACCATACCATCAAGTGACCATACCATCAAATGTCCATGCTATCAAATGACAATACCATCAAATGACCATACCATCAAGTGACCATACCATCAAATGACCATACCATCAAATGTCCATACTATCAAATGACCATACCATCAAGTGACCATGCTATCAAATGACCATTCCATCAAGTGACCATGCCATCAAATGACCATACCATCAAATGACCATACCATCAAATGAAATGTCATCAAATGACCATACCATCAAGTGACCATACCATCAAATGTCCATGCTATCAAATGACAATACCATCAAATGACCATACCATCAAGTGACCATACCATCAAGTGACCATACCATCAAATGACCATACCATCAAAGGACAATGCTGCTATCAAATGACCATACCATCAAGTGACCATACCATCAAATGAAATGCCATCAAATGACCATACCATCAAAGGACAATGCTGCTATCAAATGACAATACCATCAAGTGACCATGCTATCAAATGACCATTCCATCAAGTGACCATGTCATCAAATGACCATACCATCAAATGACCATACCATCAAATGAAATGTCATCAAATGACCATACCATCAAATGACCATACCATCAAATGTAATGCCATCAAATGACCATTTCACCAAATGACCATACCATTAAGTCACCATGCCATCAAATGACCATGCCATCAAGTGACCATGCCATCAAATGAGCGTTCCATTAAATTACAATTCCATCCAATGACCTCATGTGATCTTTCCATCAGTAATTCACTCTTCCATTTCTATGAAACAAAGTACAGACGCCTTCAAAAATAACAAAATATACAATTTAATTTTCACAGTTTTACTCTCGCTAAATTAGGGTAGAAAGACTTGTGCCTCTTACAGATTTACAGCCATCATTTATCACTGTATGTCTCAATTGAAACCAGTTTTGTAATATTCTGTTATTTTTTAAACTTCATATTTCCTTCTGCGCAACACGAGATTCTGTGAAATTGCGTTTCACCACTCGAGACTATATCGAGTTTCATCTTAGAATTTCGAGATTTCTCTGCTTAACAGTCAAAGTTTAGGCCCGCGGCTTTGACGTGTCGTGTCACGTGACTAAAGAAGTGCATCATACGGGCAATTTTGTTGGCCGTCATGTTTCAATGGTCGGCCGATTGTTGAGCTATTCAAAAAGTTTCTGCTCCGTGCGTGTGGTTGAGGAGGTTGGGGGGGGGGAGGGGGCAATAAACAAAATTGTGTTGTAGGAGGGCAATTTAAAGGCCGCCCATGCACTGATGGGCACACTGGTTACTCACAGTTACTGCTGAATGCCTGCAGTTATTACACGTCTTTCAAGTCGATCCCTCGGGGTCTTGACCCCCGTGCAGGGGTCGAGGGGTCGGCCTGACAACTTTAACAACTTTTTTTGTTGTACAAATGTCTTGGGGTGTGCTGATAAATATTTCAGGTTTTCAACTTTCGAGTTGGTGGT
>MUZC01000884.1:49339-62823 GCA_002072015.1 Radix auricularia
TTTTTATATAATTTTTTTTTTTTTGGGGGGGGGGGTGGGGGCGTGGATTGGGGGTGAAAGTGAAAATAGAAGAAGAAATTGACGAAATAAAAGGAAACCATTGAACGACAGCGAATCACTTTCTCCTCCATTTTGCTTTGTTTCTGTCTTTGATTGTATCCCGCAGCACACATTAAAATTGAATGTCTGCCTAACAAGCAGACCGGGTGCCGGGCGGTGATGAGAGCGGGGGAGCACTCACTCAAAGCGCGTGCGGTTTTTTTTTTATTTGGGGCAGGGAGGATGGGGGTAGTCACTTGTGCCAGTTTGTATTTTCACTTCTGATTTTCTTGCTCTCTCTCTCTCACTCGGATATTTAATACTTTTTTTTTGGTAAAAAAATCTTAAAGGGGGAAAAAGAGGGTGGGGAGGGACGTCTTTTCCTGAATCTCCGGACTTAAAATGTCTAATCCAGCGTCCATTCTTTCCACTACTGTCAATCACCGTTACAAAAAGCAATTTTAGACTCGTAAGAGAGGAGAGAACACTGGCTTTTATGCCAGGAGAGAACACTGGCTTTTTGCCAGGAGATTGTTTAGTTGATTTTTTTAAAAAACAAATAATTTTAAATGTCTTTTTGTTTTCTTAAGTCTGAAAAAACATTCGGCAATGTCGAGACATTAGAAGAGATAAAAATGTCATTTTGAAACGGTGAGTTAGAGAGTAATGGAATACAATAAATCTCAATGAGGAGATGTTGGAGTCGTTTTTGTTGTATGTTGGTCCCTCCTAAAGTCAGAGAGATGGTTCTTGTAAAGTAGGGTTAGCCGGTGGTAAGTGGTGGTAAAAAATCTGGCTAACTGAAATTGATTGAAACTGAGTAAAAGTCACATTCCGCGGGGATAAATGGGAGGAGGCCATTCCGGCAGATTGATTTCAGGTCGCTCACCGCGACGAGAGGAGAGAAAAAAATCTGGTCGTATCAGAGCGGCTGTCTGGCCCGACAGCGGGAACAGGAGCTGCTAGATCTGGGCGCTACAGTAGACGTCACTTCTGGTCTCAGTAATGGCGTCCGCACAAAGAGCGTTTAGCGTGAAGGATTACTCTCCACCCCCGTCCCCGGGTGTCGTGGGGTGTTTAGTGGAAGGTGCTGGGGGGGAGGCAGGGGTAGAAAAATAAAAAATCAAAAATTGTTCTCGCGGCTCTTGACTCAGAAAGCAAATTGTCCCGCCATAGAGGAGTAATACATTTACTGCCGGAGTCTGGAATGGTCATCTGATGATGTCTCCTCGGTGTTTCGGTGCAGTCTTGCCCTCGCCGGCTGACCTCGTCCTGTGACCCGGAGAGAGAAGAGGGAAGAAACGAATCAGAATTTTGTTAAAGAGCTGACAGTTGATAGGCTACATGGCAAGATGACGTAGAACTAGCTTTAAATACGTCATCAAGCGGAATCGGTGTAGACATGGTAAATCAAGGTAAATTTTATCTAAATAATTCTTTGATTTCTTAAAGCGGAAATCGCAAAATATAATGGGTATTTTTTTAAAAATTTTCAGTACCTCATGTTTTGTATGCAATTTGATCTATATGTTATGCTTACTTGGTAATTATGATTTCACATATGTTGCTATAAGTGTTTCACAAGCAGATACACAACACACACATAAACACACAACACACACACACACACACACACACACACACACACACACACACACACACACACACACACACACACACAGACACATCTTGTATGACGTATGACAGACTTGATGACCTATCACACGCCAGGACATCGTTTGTACTTCAACAGCTCGTGCGTGGCAACTTGACCCAAAAGGTTTCTACAGAATTGAAACTTTGTTGTACACTGTACAGAAAATGTACCATTGTGCGGCTCGACAAAAAATTGTACACTAACTACTAAAATAAACTTGTTTTTATAACCAGAAATCACGCGGGGGGGGGGGATTTATTTTTAAAAAATGGAAGCCGCAACAGGTTCACAACAGCTCCTTGTGACGTCATCAATTAGCGAAAACAGCTTTTTATGACGTCATCAAAACTTCTCAACAGCACATTTGGCAACGACCATATAGACCACAATGACCATATAGACCACGACCACCATATAGACCACGACCACCATATAGACCACGACCACCATATAGACCACGACCACCATATAGACCACGACGACCATATAGACCACGACCACCATATAGACCACGAACACCATATAGACCACGACGACCATATAGACCAGGAGGACCATATAGACCAGGAGGACCATATAGACCAGAAGGACAATATAGACCAGGAGGACCATATAGACCACGACGACCATATAGACCAGGAGGACCATATAGACCACGACGACCATATAGACCACGACGACCATATAGACGACGACGACCACATAGACCACGACGACCATATAGACCACGACGACCATATAGACCACGACGACCACATAGACCACGACGACCATATAGACGACGACCATATAGACGACGACCATATAGACCACGACGACCACATAGACCACGACGACCATATAGACCAGGAGGACCACATAGACCACGACGACCATATAGACCAGGAGGACCATATAGACCACGACGACCACATAGACGACGACGACCACATAGACCCCGACGACCACATAGACCACGACGACCATATAGACCACGACGACCATATAGACCACGACGACCACATAGACGACGACCATATAGACCACGACGACCATATAGACCACGACGACCACATAGACCACGACGACCACATAGACCACGACGACCACATAGACCACGACGACCATATAGACCACGACGACCACATAGATGACGACCATATAGACCACGACGACCACATAGATGACGACCATATAGACCACGACGGCCACATAGACCAGTGGTCCTCAACCCACGGGCCACGGACCGGTAACGGCCCGTACAGTAAATGGCACTGGGCCGCAAGAAACTGAAGAAAGGCGAGTGATCTTAGACTTTTTTATCAAACATTACCAGGGATTTTAGGCGTGACTAACAGTGCACATTTATTCTGCCAGTGGGTTCAGGATAACTTTTTAAATTTTTTATTAATTTAAAAAAAAAAAAAAAAAGAGTTTGAGTGCTACATTCGAGTCACTAAAGAATAAAGAACTAGTACGGCATGGATCAGCGAGCCATTTGTTAACAAACAATGCGTGTATATTATTTCTGTACAAGAAGAGGATCAAACTGCTAAGATTACAAATGACGTCACTCTTATAGCTACGTTCAAGACAGCAACTTTCCCCGCTGTTCTACATTAAAGTCATGGCGGAATATCCTGAGAATGTCATTACGGCACTTAAATCCCTGGTGCAATCTCCGACGTTGTATATGCTTGAAGACATGTTTTCTGCAGCGGCAGGAACCAGTATAACTTAGTATAACTTAGTATAACACAAAGAAATAAACCAACAAATAAGCTAAAACTTGTCGGGTGTCGTCATTGTCTTCTCTATTTCCCCACAGAAGATGAAACCGTCCGGTTGCAGAAGAACAAGCATGAGGGGTTCTCATTGATTTAACGTTCTTGCGGTTTAAAATGTCAAATTACTTTATATTCATTTTATGGCGTAACTGGATTTTATTTTGAAGACAAGTAAAAATACAATAAAATTAAAATTATTAAATCGAAACATTAAGAGATATTAACAATCAATGTCCATCCCTACCCCCCCCCCACCCAAAATCGTGTGGCCGCGATAAAATGTTCAAACGGTGAACGGTGCGCACCGATAAAAAGTTTGGGGACCACTGACATAGACCCATATAGAACACATTGACATAAGACAGATTCGCTAAAATAAAAAAAAGATAATAAAAATGATAGGAATACAAAAAAATCTGAAAAGAAAACAAATTTAACAAAAGGCGGGCTCACGTATGTTGTAGTAAAAAGTACAAAAAACTCTTTTCCCCGAGTCAAAAGAAACCGAGAAGACAAGGGGACATCAATCTTTGCTCCCGTTTCTCACCTTTCATACCAAACGATAAACCGGTAACGCAATCTTCCATTAGACTCTGGTTGTGATCTCACTACTTTGGTGAGCCGGGCTGTAGAAAACGAAAGAAGGCCAAAGAAAAAAAAAACAAAACAAGAAAAACTTGACTAAAACTGAACTTAGAAGCCATGCTGGTAATGTCGTCATAGCTCGTGTCTAAACAATGGCTTCTGCCTAAAATGTCTCGGGGTATGAATTTCAATCCGCACCGAGCTGGAGGAGAGGGGTGAAAAGAAGAAGGGAAAAAACACACGAGGTTGGAGGAGAGCGAGGGGGGGTGGAATAAACCCATCAGGCCTAATAAATCAAAATCAGCTGAGAAAATTCGCCAGCGATAACGGAACCCAAAAAATGGGAAATAAAGGGGAAAAAATGGCGCATAAAATGCAACAGTTGATAGCACTCGGAGCTAAGAGCAAACAGGAGTTAAAACTATTGATTCCCTCGCTTCTAATAAATGTCCCTCTTTCTTGACGGAGTCTTCCGCTGGCTGGAAATGAGGGTGGAGGAGGGAGGACGGCTGGAGGAGGTGTATGTGTGTGTCCAGGGAGGGAGAGAATAAATGGTTTCACCCCCTCCCTCCTCCTCCTCTTCCCGTTCCAAACTGAATCAGCGTGGGAATAAGGGGAGTAATCGTGCCTGCATTGCTTTGGATTTTCGGGGCCATTGTCTGCGAGGCGGTCACACAACAGGCAGAGAAATCGACAACCATGGGCTCTTTCCGTATCTCGTTTCTCCCGGAGAATGCCACATGTCTCCCGCCCCCTGTATTTCTCACTGTTCCTTTCTCCAGTGTGTTTTTTTAAAAAGCAAATAATCTACATCTTTACAACTAAACCCACCTCTTTCTCTCATGATGACTCTCTCTTTCTCTCTCCCCCTCTCTCTCTCATACACTTTCTCTCCCTCCATCAAGCCACCTCATTTCTCCCGCCATGTACCTCAGCTAAGTTCACTTATCTCTTTCATCATTGGACAGAGTTCTCTGGAATTCCCATTCGAATGTAATGGTCTGCATTGTAAGGAAGAATTCGAAATGTCTTTTTTGCCGCCCAAAAGAATGTAAATGTAATAACGATGAAATAAATATACTCGAGACAATGATTCTCAAGCTGATAGGTTTCGCGGACCATTTTAGAATTCTTCCGCAGCGATTTATCACTTCCTGGTGTTTGAAATATATCAAAGTTCATTGCAAAAGTTCATTTAGCATTATCCTATCATCTGTATGCAAGGCTCAATTAGGGTTCGCCGAGGACGTCTAAAGTTTATAATCTGGCAGGAACTCTAATATAAGATATTTAATGGGCAAATTCTCAGAGGGTACAGGCCCTCTAGTGACAAACAAACGGGACTACAAATGTTTTAAGTGTTTACAAATCAAAATGGTTTTTAAAAAATAAATGCTTAAAATAATTAATTTTAAAAAAAAAAAAACTAGACTCAGAAATATTTCACAATAATTAAATAATCTTTTAAAAATATCTTTATAAATGTTGTGCGGACCTACAAAGTGAAGTCGTGGGCCGGTAGCAGTCCGCGAACCAACAATACAACAACACGCCCCCACCCCCATCCCCCCTAAAAAACACATAAAAATCATTTTACTAACTCCCTAAAAGTCTTATCTGGGTTTCACGCCAATATGGCTGACCTTTGACCCTTGTCCGATTCTCTGACGCCTGGCATTGTGAGAGAATATCCTCCGCATGACGTCATTGACAGCTGGATGAGATGACCATAATATTATCTCCTAAGTCGGGGGTGGGGGAGGGGATAGTGGACCTTACAGTGGAGAGTGACTGACTCAGGGAGTTAAAGAGTGGAGGTATGTGAGTGAGGTGACAGGGAGGATTATGTGAGTGAGGTGACAGGGAGGATTATGTGAGTGAGGTGACAGGGAGGATTATGTGAGTGAGGTGACAGGGAGGATTATGTGAGTGATGTGACTGGGATTAATATATGAGTGAGTTGACTTTTCGTGAGTGTAGTTATGTGTGAGGTAGTGTGTGTGGAATAAACTACAAAGTCTGATATGGTAATCTTCACGTATTTCTATTCAGTTCCGTCGGGGTAATCCTGCAGTTTATACACGTATATTATTTCACAGCCAAGTTTAATTTTCTCGTGAGAACTTACGTTTTTTTAATTTATTAAATGCATTATTAAATATTGTAATTTAGCTATTACAGCTCTAATTTGTAAGTCGTGTTAATATCTAAGATATTTATATTTCAATAAATAAATATTATAGTCGAACTTGATGCAACCATTTTGTTTGTAAATCACCCTACTTGCCGGGTTGTAACAGTAAGGTGCCAAATGAAATTTTCTCACTACAAACAAACAAAATAAGACTCAAATAATATAAAGGAAATAAAAAGTGAAATTTTCTTTAAAATATTTATTGATTAAAAAACAACAACAACAACAACTTTGTATCGATGAATAATACTTTTAAAAAAATATCTCCAGTCAGAGAATTTATTTTAAAATGTTTTTTTTAAAAAATCTGTCAAGCAGGGTGCTAATAAACAAAATCAGGGTTGTCCAAACTTTTCTCCCGGAGGGCCGCATTAAATGTCCAACAGCAGTTTGGGGGCCGACTACAAACAGTTTTGTGGTAAACTACAGGTAAAAATAGTATCTTTTTTTTTTAGATTAAAAAGTCTCCAGGGGCCGGATGAGAGTGCCTCGAGGCCAGCGGGCCGTAGTTTGGAGACCCCAGAACAAAATGGATGTATCGTGACCAGATTATGTATCATAGAGAGCAAAAAAAGAGCGCAGATAAAACAACAAGATTAAAATGAACTTAAAAATGAACCCAGGACAAATAACAAGACATTAAAACAAAATCCTCAAAAAGAACCCAGGACAAATAACAAGACATTAAAACAAAATCCTCAAAAAGAACCCAGGACAAATAACCAAACATTAAAACAAAAACATAAAGAAGGTATCACAAATAATAAGAAATTTGTAAAAAGACTAAAATACTACCCAGAAATACTAAGCAATAAAAACAAGACGAAAAATACTTTAAAATAGCCCAAGAACAATATCAAGACATTTAAAAGACTCATAACTTCACCCAGGATTAAAACATTCAAGTTTACTTTTTTTAAAAAAGAAGAAAAAAACCCACATCGCACACGCCCCCCCCCCACACCCCCAGCTGCTTCATGTTTCAAGAAGCCAGACTCTAGTAATACTATGGGTTGGGGCAAATAGAGGAACAAAACGATCACTTTGGTCCATACAGGGCAACACAACAATAAATGTTTTCTTAAGTTGTAGGCAATGGGCCGTCACCAGGACCGGTTGATGGGCCACTCGACTAATAGATGACCCATGCAAACCTGGCATTAGTCGGTCGTGGGGGGGGGGATCGTCTGGCAGTACACGGACACGGGTTCTTGTTAAAGTGACTTTAAAACATGACCAGAAAACCGTTAGCCGTTAGAGGAAGCGTCGATTTATGTTCATTGTCTCCAGATCCCGAACCTCCGGCCACCATTAGGTCTTAGAACACGCCTACAATGTACCACTTGGACATGTGTACAATGTACATTTGTACAATCTACCATCTACACAGACATGTGTACTGTGTAACCCCTTGACATGTGTACAAACAACGTACCACCTTGACAGACATCTGTACAATGTACCAACTTGACAGACATCTGTACAATGTACCATCTTGACAGACATCTGTACAATGTACCATCTTGACAGACATCTGTACAATGTACCATCTTGACAGACATCTGTACAATGTACCACCTTGACAGACATCTGTACAATGTACCATCTTGACAGACATCTGTACAATGTACCATCTTGACAGACATCTGTACAATGAACCATCTTGACAGACATCCGTACAATGTACCATCTTGACATTCATCTGTACAATGTACCATCTTGACAGACATCTGTACAATCTACCATCTTGACAGACATATGTACAATGAAAACTCAACATACATAGAAACCATTCATGATCAAAATGTTGATCAGGAGAGACTCATCAAATAGAAGAAGACTAAGGAAAGAGCTTATTGGGTCCTACGAGCTTATATGTTAACCATTAAGTCACGTGACGAGTGACGTGACAAGTGCCTCATGTGTAAAGAAGAGTAAAGATGCAGATCCTTTTTTATACTTCGTCCCACATATCTTATAAATCACGTGATCTAAGGGGCTATATCTTATCTCTTGTGAAAGTCTCAGCAATCTATTCTCTTTACTTTAAAATTTGCTTTGAATGTCTAGAATTCTTTCAACTATACAGGTTTGGAACAGCCCTAAAAAAATATCCGTCCTGGCATGCAAATGTCCGTTATTACAGCTCGGAAATCAATCTGCCGCTAAGAAGTGGAGGGGGGATATTGGGTCAGTGCATCGGACAAAGGCCCAGCAATCACAGGACATGCGCAGAGCTAAGGACAATGCGCGGCCAATAATTAACACACACTTGAGCGAGCAGGGTTTCTGTTAGCTCCCTGGTGCTTTGTATTGCACCTAACTGGTGGCTTGTGGTCACCCAACTGGTGGCATGTGGTCACCTAACTGGTGGCTTGTGGTCTCCTAACTGGTGGCGTGTGGTCACCTAACTGGCGGCTTGTGGTCACCTAGCTTGTGGCTTGTGGTCACCTAACTGGTGGCTTGTGGTCACCTAACTGGTGGCTTGAGGTCACCTAACTGGTGGCTTGTGTTCACCTAACTTGTGGATTGTGGTCGCCTAACATGTGGCTTGTGGTCACCTAACTGGTGGCTTGTGGTCACCTAACTAGTGGCTTGTGGTCACCTAACTGGTGGCTTGTGGTCACCTAACTGGTGGCTTGTGGTCAGCTAACTGGTGGCTTGTGGTCACCTAACTTGTGGCTTGTGGTCATCTAACTGGTGGCTTGTGGTCAGCTAACTGGTTGCTTGTGGTCACCTAACTTGTGGCTTGTGGTCATCTAACTGGTGGCTTGTTGTCACCTAACTGGTGGCTTGTGGTCACCTAACTGGTGGCTTGTGGTCATCTAACTGGTGGCTTGTGGTCACCTGTGTTTCATCTCCCTGGTGCTTTGATGTGTACCTCTCTAGTGCCCTGTGGTGTATCTCCCGGGTGTCCTGTGGTGCATCTGCCTGGTGTCTTGGTGTGCACCTCTCTAGTGCCCTGTGGTGCATCTGCCTGGTGCCTTGATGTGCACCTCTCTAGTGTCCTGTGGTCCTCATCGCCAACCCTCTACCTTAAGACTCAAATTCACCTGGAATGTGACGCTATAAATCCGTTTTGCTAGCTGAAGATCTCAACAAGTTGAGTAAAGATTTAAACTCACCAAATCTCCAAAGTGGCCACATGGTCGAGAGCCGTTTGTGTCAGCGGCCCTATTGAAGGTGCCACTTTCTTTCAGGCCACAAGGTCAGGGTCAACTGCAAGCGGTTTAACGGTCATCCGGCCGGACTGACGGGCCCCGTTTCTTAGGTCATGGTTATTCCTCGGCAGGATCGGAAACGTTATAGATACCTTCTCGACTCGACTGTTTCCATCTCTGGAGTGTGGCTGTTCCTAGAGACAATGTCGAGGCGTCCATCGCAACAAGGGGAACGATCCATCCCGTTTGAATTCCTCCGCTTTGCCTATAAAACGGGACAATCATGTCTTGCGGGGCGCGCTGTTTTAAAAAAAAAAATTACAAGAGCAAAAAAAACCAAGAGCCCCCGCCCCCACCCCACCCCCCACCCCCTTCTCATCATTCATCCCGTCCAACATGTACCCAGCGTTATCTTTGAAAAAATAAAATTAATGGGATTTTTTTGTTTGTTTCGTTTGTAGGCTGTGATTCCATTTTTCTGGATTTCATTTTTCTCCCCCATAAATTAATCAATTATTAACAGACAGATTCTTAAATGGCGCAGGACTAAGAAAATAAGGAATCTCTTGTACATAAGTCAACATTGACAGCAGAGTCTGATATGTAAGTCAACATATACAGTAATGTCTCATACACAAGTCAACATATACATCAATGTCTCATACGCAAGTCAACATTATATACATCAATGTCACAAGTCAACATATACATCAATGTCTCATACGCAAGTCAACATTATATACATCAATGTCTCATACACAAGTCAACATATACAGTAATGTCTCATACACAAGTCAACATATACATCAATGTCTCATACACAAGTCAACATATACAGCAATGTCTCATACACAAGTCAACATATACATCAATGTCTCTTACACAAGTCAACAAATACAGAAATGTCTCATACACAACTCAACATATACAGTAATGTCTCATACGCAAGTCAACATATACAGAAATGTCTCATACATAAGTTAAACTATGGTAATGCCTGTAGCATGTATTCGTATTTATAAAGAAAGATTATAAATTTTTTAAAAACATCTATTGGCATATCGGGGAGTGCTGGTGGCGGCTTTATGACATGATCAATAACAATAAGGAGAGGGAGGGGGGAATACCATGGAATATTAACAATATGGGGACATTAGTGATAACGAATGTGTCATTATTACTATTTTAAAAAAATCATTAAATGAAAGTTGGGTTTTTTTTTCTTCAGAAAACATTAATTTAAAATAAAATATATTGAACAATAAAAGTGAAAACATAACACCCGACATCTTGTTCCTTTAATAATAAAAGCTTCCGATTTCAGTAAGATAATAATATATGGTCCTCATTCAATAAAATTCGTTAGAGGACATACATGAAATAGAGCTCGAGGACCTCTCATCAAATTTTGATTGAGAACCACTCACCATTAGAAGACAGACTTCCCGGAGCTGTTGTCTGTTGATTTCTGCCTGTTGTCAGCTGTCTGTTGTCTGCTGTCTGTTGTCAACTGTCTGTTGTCAGCTGCCTGTTGTCAGCTGTCTGTTGTCAGCTGTCTGTTGTCAACTGTCTGTTGCCAGCTCTCTAAGTCTGCTGTCTGTTGTCTGCTGTCTGTTGTCAACTGTCTGTTGCCAGCTCTCTAAGTCTGCTGTCTGTTGTCAGCTGTCTGTTGTCAGCTGTCTGTTGTCAGCTGTCTGTTGTCAACTGTCTGTTGCCAGCTCTCTAAGTCTGCTGTCTGTTGTCTGCCGTCTGTTGTCTGCTGTCTGTTGTCTGCTGTCTGTTGTCTACTGTCTGTTGTCTGCTGTCTGTTGTCTACTGTCTGTTGTTATTTGTCTGTTGTCATCTGTCTGTTGTCAGCTGTCTATTATTGTTTTCTCGGCATATTCTGACTTTGATTGATATAATACTACTAGATTGTGCCGGGGCGCCGTGGCGCCTGCGGCACCCACTTTTTTTAGGGCGCCTACGGCGCCAACCTTTTTCAAAAGCCCAACTAACTTGTTCTTTTTTTTGATAAATACGAAATATTAAACTTTCTGAAATGTACGCAAAGTATTTACTAATAGGGGTTGTATTTTGCGCACCGATTCACACCAAACAATGACGTCATCATATTAAATATTTGTACAGCGCTAATCACCACACGATTTTTCAACTAACTGCTGTAGACTGTCGTACATCGTTCCTCAGCGTTCCACATCCAGTGAGTGAGTGAGTGAGTGAGTGACCTGGGCTTTTATATATATTATATATTAAGTATATATTATTTATACTTGTTCCGCCATCATGCCAACTGAGAGAAACGTGCGTCACATCCAACCATTCACCAGCAGACGACTCGTGCGTCACATCCAACCATTCACCAGGAGACGACACGTGCGTCACATCCAACCATTCACCAGGAGACGACACGTGCGTCACATCCAACCATTACCAGGAGACGACTCGTGCGTCACATCCAACCATTACCAGGAGACGACACGTGCGTCACATCCAACCATTCACCAGCAGACGACACGTGCGTCACATCCAACCATTACCAGCAGACGACACGTGCGTCACATCCAACCATTCACCAGCAGACGACTCGTGCGTCACATCCAACCATTCACCAGGAGACGACTCGTGCGTCACATCCAACCATTACCAGGAGACGACACGTGCGTCGCATCCAACCATTACCAGGAGACGACACGTGCGTCACATCCAACCATTCACCCGGAGACGACTCGTGCGTCACATCCAACCATTCACAAGCAGACGACTGGTGCGTCACATCAAACCATTCACCAGCAGACGACTCGCTTTTTGCTGTTACCTGCTGTCTAGCGGATATTGCTGTTTGAAAAATATAAATCCTTTAAAATGAAACAAACAAAAAAACTTCATTTTTTTACATTCTAGAAGTGCTAGAAATCAAATGTTGTGTATTTTGTCATTTTGTTATTGTTTTAGTTGGTTTTTTTTAAAAAATGTTGTTCTTTTTTATGTTATTTTTTTGGTGGTGTTATCTTATCTTATCTTATACAGACACTCCTTCTATGCAGAAGATAATTGCGTCCACAGACCATGAGAGATGATCTGTTGGCAAGTGATGCAGCGGTCACAGGCCACGGCTATAGGGGTTCCACGCATTACCCAGCCGCCTAACTATTGTCTAGTTAGGTACCCATTCGGAGCTGGGTGACTCGGGGACTCCACAGGCCGCGAGAACAAATCCTCACCTTCGTGTGGATTCGAACCCGTGACCATCGGTATGACAGTCGAGAGCGCTACCTCTCGACCACCACCACGTGTTGTTGTTTTTGTTGGTGTTATTTTTGTTGTTGTTGTGACTGTCAATGACTCTGTTAGAGTCAATGACTTAGTTAATGTAAATGACTTAGTTAATGTCAATGACTTAGTTAATGTCAATGACTTAGTTAATGTCAATGACTTAGTTAATGTCAATGACTTAGTTAATGTCAATGACTTTGTGTTAAATACTCAGTAAAATGTCAATGACTCTGTTTGTGTCAATGACTCACTTAGTTTTAATGACTCATAAAATTTCAATGACTAAGTTACTACCAATGACTCAGTTACTACCAATGACTCAGTTACTATCAATGACTCAGTTACTATCAATGACTTAGTTACTATCAATGACTCAGTTACTATCAATGACAAAGTTACTATCAATGACTCAGTTACTACCAATGACTCAGTTACTATCAATGACTTAGTTACTATCAATGACAAAGTTACTAACAATGACTCAGTTACTATCAATGACTTAGTTACTACCAATGACTTAGTTACTACCAATGACTAAGTTACTATCAATGACTCAGTTACTACCAATGACTAAGTTACTATCAATGACTCAGTTACTACCAATGCATTAGTTACTATCAATGACCCAGTTACTACCAATGACTAAGTTACTATCATTGACTCAGTTACTACCAATGACTTAGTTACTACCAATGACTAAGTTACTATCAATGACTCAGTTACTACCAATGACTCAGTTACTATCAATGACTCAGTTACTATCAATGATTCAGTTACTATCAATGACTCAGTTACTACCAATGACT
>MUZC01000884.1:91340-101762 GCA_002072015.1 Radix auricularia
GGGGGTGCTGTGGTACAGTGGTCTAGAGAGATAGAAGTCATTGAGTGGGGTGGGGGTGCTGTGGTACAGTGGTCTATATAGAGAGATAGAAGTCATTGAGTGGGGTGGGGGTGCTGTGGTACAGTGGTCTAGAGAGATAGAAAACATTCCTCTTGAAGTTCACCACCCACCGGTGAAGAAAATGTGAACAATTTGACAACGGCGCGCGTCACAGACTCGTCAATTGACAGAAATCCGAGATAATCCGAGGACGATCCGAGGGCTCTCTAAGAACAAAAAGTCGTGTCTACACAACGTCGTGTACTTAAGAAATTCCACGAGCACGACTTCCTCCTCGCTGGTCGCCGCACGCATTGTTACACATTCACGATACCTGGAAATCCTCGTCCGGTTTGTAAAGTTTGCGATTCTAATAATCGGATACTTGACGTTTCGATGGGGGTGACAACTCGTTGTATGATGTCACTCAGGTTAGTGTTAGGGGCAGACAACTCGTTGTATGAGGTCACTAAGGTTAGTGTTAGGGGCAGACAACTCGTTGTATGATGTCACTCAGGTTAGTGTTAGGGGCAGACAACTCGTTGTATGATGTCACTAAGGTTAGTGTTCGTGGCAGACAACTCGTTGTATGATGTCACTCATGTTAGTGTTAGGGGCAGACAACTCGTTGTATGATGTCACTCAGGTTAGTGTTAGGGGCAGACAACTCGTTGTATGATGACACCCAGGCTAGTGTTAAGGGAACAGATCTCCCTGACATGGGTGTGGAGACTTGTTTAATGGAGGAGGGGCCACGTTGCGTGTTGTGGGCTCCGCTTCTAAAAATGTCTTCAGTTGGTCCCATCCCAGACATAGACACTCAAGTACACGTTTTACCCTAGCTTAGGGTATGGTGGTAACTCATTTATAGAGAACTTCTGGCGCCGTCGTGGGGAAGGTTATGTTATAAAGCTGTTGCATAAATGTTATACAGCCGTTGTAGAGAAATTATGCAGCTGTTGTCGAGAACTTATGAAGCTGTTGTAGAGAACCTATAAACTTTTTGTAGAGAACTTATAAACCTTTTGTAGAGAACTTATAAAGCTGCTGTAGAGAACTTATAAACCTTTTGTAGAGAACTTATAAATCTTTGTAGAGAACTTATAAAGCTGTTGTAGAGAACTTATAGAGATGTTGTAGAGAACTTATAAAGCTGTTGTAGAGAACTTATAAAGCTGTTATAGAGAACTTATAAAGCTGTTATAGAGAACTTATAAAGCTGTTGTAGAGAACTTATAAAGCTGTTGTAGAGAACTTATAAAGCTGTTGTAGAGAACTTATAGAGCTGTTGTAGAGAAATTATAAAGCTGTTGTAGAGAACTTATAAAGCTGTTATAGAGAACTTATAAAGCTATTGTAGAGAACTTAGAAGGCTCTAACCCTTTAAACACTATAAATACATTAAATATCCCAATAAAAACAAACTAGACATCAGCACACACACACACACACACACACACACACACACACACCCACACAAACACACACACACACACACCCACACACACACACATACACACACACACTCAACCAGTGTTGCAGTAACGAGCCGTACTGAGGGCGCCATTTTAGTTCACGAGCTAATCATCAAGGGCAACCACTCCTCCACAATATTTAGCATCTCACCATTTAATGAGCTGAATTATGACTTCCCTTTCTTTTCAATTTCTGAGAGGTTCTAAACTTTCCTTTCTAAACCCCGGTAATGTCTTCCAGTAATTGCTTACATTCGGTAATTGCTCATTTTATTTTTAAAAATCTACTATTTCAAGATTATAATTTTTTTTTAAAACTCTAGATGCTATGACTCCGCCACCGGAAAAACATTGTGTTACTTTCTATTTCCTACTTCCTGTCCTCTCTACTGAGCCACCATGTTGCAAGGGTCTTGTGCTCAATCTGCCTTCCTTTTCCTTGTCAGCTTATTTTGTTTTGTTCCTTTATGTAGCATAGATGTTTCATTTTGTAAAATTTTTAAGGATACTTACATTCAAAATGGCGTCCTACTCGCACTGGACAGTGGCAAAATCTCTATATTGGTCCTCTTAGATCTTAGTGCTGCTTTTGACACCGTCGACCATCAAACATAGCTAAAAAAAACCTGCAACATTGTTTTCGAATTTCCGGCTCAGTTCTGGCTTGGTTTCAATCATACATATCTAACAGATCACAGGTGGTATCAGTAGATGGCTGTATCTCTTACAGAGCTGACATGCTTTATGGTGTGCCTCAGGGCTCCGTTTTTGGTCCGGTACTTTTCGTGCTCTATACAAGGCCACTACTTCTACTGCTCGAAAAGCATTCAGTTAAAAGCCAGTCATTTGCAGACGATACTCAACTTTACACTTTATTGACTTCACTGCCCAATTGATGCAGGAATGCATTGGTGAGGTAAAGTCTTGGATGACTTTAAGCAAGCTCAAACTGAATGATAATAATACAGAAGCACTACTATTCTGTAACAATAAATCACGCAGTACTTTGACTCTTCCGAATTCTATTCAGGTGGCTAGTTCTGATATACTGTTCACAACGTCGACTAGGAATCTTGGCTACATTATTTCTGAAAACATGTCTACAAACAACTTCATCAATCACATCTGTCGCTCTGCCTATACTGCCATTCGTCATACCAGCTCAATCCGTCATTACTTAACAGTTAGTGCAACAAAAACTCTAGTCTGTGCTCTTGTTCTAGCTCGTATTGATTACTGCAATTATCTTCTGTCAGGTGCGCCAAAAGAATGGATTGAAAAACTACAGAGAGTTCAAAATTCAGCTGCAAGATTAGTTCTAAAGGCAAAAAAAAAAAAAACACAAAACATGGCCATGTTACTCCGCTACTTTACTCACTTCATTGGCTATCCATACAAGCCTAAATTGATTACAAACGGGCCGTTCTGTGTCACAACTTCTTTTCTCACTCATGCCCTTCCTATGTTACTGAACTTTTGTCGGTCTACTCGGCAATTCGTCAGCTACGCTCTTCTGCAGACACATGCATTCTCTGTGTTCCGAAGACACGCACTAAAACATTTGACGAAAGGTCATTCTCTTTTTATGCAGCCAAACAATGGAATTCTCTACCATTACACATCCGTAGTATTTCCACTGCTAAATCCTTCAAGACTGCACTTAAGACACATCTTTTCAAGATTTATGTTCAAAATTAATGAAACATTTCTTTTAATGATTAACGTAGCTGATGTAAATCGTATTGTCATTTATGTGGTTAGTATGATATGAATGTTTATTTAATTAATATGTGTTATTATTTCAAAAGTTTTAACATCGCATGTGACACGTACTTACGCTTGTCAAAATATTTCGAGGAAAAAGTTCAAATATAAAAAGTTATATGTAAACCCATTGCCCACAATCATACTAATATTCTAGAGTACAGAGTAAAAATAACACATACATTAAAAAGAAAGTTGGTTCAATTTGGAGGGAGTGACTTTATTCATTACGTTATGCTAATTTTTATGTCATTGAAAGACATTTATGTAAAGAAGATGTTCTATTTTAGGGTTTCGTTGTTTTCAAATATTTGTTCAGTTAAATTACATTCTTGATAGTTTTGAGAACGAAGGACAACTATAGCAAACAAACCAGCAAGAACAAATGACTTAATGTTGAAGTTTGCAGTCAAGCAGTTTATTACGGGGTGTTGAAATTAATATTCAGTTATTTTATAGCAAGCAACTTTTTTTTTTATTATTTCAGATCTGGGGGGGGGGGGGGGTGTTAGGTAAGAAAATTATAACAACGCATAAATGTAACCACATAGAAGCCAGCTAATTTGACATTTTTTAATGTCAATGGTTCTTGCAAACTTCCACTTCGTTGGTGGTTGTGGGGGATTAATGAGCAGAGCAGCGTTGTTAAAAAAACAACAACAACACGAGATTGCGTCATCAAAGTGGTATAAAATAGTTTGAGTCCTTCACTTCAATACGTCATAAAATTGGTTGTTAGATTGAGTTCATCTTTAGCTCAGGATTAATAATTGTTCTTATTAAAGACTGCAGATAGAATCAGTGGCGTAGCTAGAGCTTTTGCCGCCCGGGGCGGTCTTTAATTTGCCACCCATAAATGACGTCACGCACCGTGGGGGTGGGGGGACACACATATTGCGTCATTCAAAACACGCAATAAAAGTTCCACTTAAACATATGATTACCGACACTTTATTCAATGAAGTTATACGTGGTCTCACTGTGTTACGATATTAGAGTGCAGCCTTTAACTAAAAACATATTTAAATGACCAAAAAAATTTATTGCCCATTTTCAAATTCAAAATACCGCTTGTATGGGGGGGGGGGGGACTTTGTAACGTCACATTGAGGAATAGGTCTAAGTTTTCGTTTCATGCCGCCGTTTGACTAGGGGTCAGGGGGTGAACAAATCAGCCGAAATCACCTGACGTCATTTATGGACTGCCCCTCAAGTCAATTATATGATGGTTTTTATAAATTGATAAACATGAATAAATAATTGTAATCGAAACAAAGTACATTGTAAAAGGTGGGGAACAATTTTACCATTACATTCTCTATTTATGTAAGGAGTAATAAAAAAGGCCACATAAGATGATTTACCTATAATTAAAACATTATAAAAATACAAGATAATTGTTTTGAATGCCACAAGAANCCCCCCCCCCAAAAAAAATGAAACAAAAGATATTCCCAATGTTTAAACCCAAAAAACATTAACAATTAATATGCTTTTACTTTTTATTTATACATAAATGATTTTTTAAAAAAGATATTAATTACATTAGTATCTTAACATATTTTTTATTATTATCTATACATTTACTTACTTAACTTTCCTCCCCCCTCCGTTTTTTAACATAATGTCTCTTATTGTAGTGTAGGGCTGGTCTTAGGCTCCTGCAACCTATGCAGTCGCAGTGGGCCCTGCGCTTACATATGCCCAACCTATCTTAATTTTCACTTAATATCCTTATTAATACCTTATCACTCTCCAAACTGGGGCACACGCAATTCTTTTCGCATACTAAGCTGCATAGGGCCCCGCAATAGCTAAGACCGTCCCCGTGTACTGCCATAAAAACCTGGATCCTTTCTCTTTCAATCTCGAACATTGCTTTATCAATGTAAATAAAGAAATTTAATTGATGTTCAAATTCTTCATTTAGAATCCTAGATGGTATAGTATTATACACGAATATTTTCTTGCAAAGACATATAACTCATCAGCTCGTTCTTTTATGTTCTTTATAATTACATCTATGGATAAAAACATTTCTCGTCGTACTTCTTGCTCTAGAGATAGAAACACGTCTTCTGAATTTTTCCCACTTATATTTTTCTCCTTCTAACTTGATATTCATGCAATATCCCAAACTCTCTATAACGGCGTTCTGTATTAGCACACATCTTTGCTCCATGAAATGGGTTTGTATAATTTGCATTAATTTAAAAAAGACGGGTTCCCATAAATTGAGATATCATAGAAAAGAAAAAGATTGCATTGAACTGAATAAAATTCCAGGAAATGATCTCGTTTTACTAGTTAGTTCATTTATCAATTTTTCCAAGACGCTTGAAATTTTTAAGTATGTATTTTTCGGAATTATTTGTGTTATTGTGGTGTTTATAACGGAAAAATGAATAACCGTTGATTTTCAATGAATACCCTTATTTTAATTTTTTTTTAAAGCACAAGCTATATGTGCTACTTTAATGCAATAAAAACAAAGTAAAGTAAATTTTTAATAAGTTATCTTACAAGAATTTTATGAAACCTGAAACAGTAATATAATTTACTACTTGCAAGTTAAACACAATATTTGAACCACCATGTCATGTAGGTACTTGTAAGCGCATCATTCTGCAAATGTCGAAATTCCACGCTAAAACTGTCGTGGTGATATTAATAGTACATATATTTCGGACCAGCGGTGATTTGTTGTTTTTTTGTGCAGTTTTCTTATAAAAGCGCCATCTGTGACGTATACCGCTAAATTTTCCAAACAAATCGTTACCTTTTTTTTGGAGCGATTTGAAAGTTTAAACGGTTTTGCGTTAGTTATAACAACTACTATGTAATAAATCAAATCTTACACGAATCCGTTTATTAAAACTCAAAATTAAGATTCTTTTTGTTTCACCATGGTTTTCCCCCTTGAAAAGAAAAAAGTACGGTTTTCGGAAACGGCTATAATTTTTAAATGCCCTCAAACGCCGCCCTTGGAATGAGTGCCGCCCGGGGCGAACCGCCCCCCCCCCTAGCTACGCCACTGGATAGAATGAAAAAGTAGAGATAGACTTGAGAAGTACACACAGACTGAGATGGTACAGATAGGCTTAATGAGTACAGATGGATTTAAAGAGTACAGATAGAATTAAAGAGTACAGATAGACTTAAAGAGTACAGATAGACTTAAAGAGTACATATAGGCCTAATGAGTACAGATAAACTTCATATAGTCTTAAAGAGTTCAGATAGTCTTAAAAATAGACTTGCATACAACGATAAACATGATAAATTTACTGTCTAATGTCAAATATATTTCAACAAATCTCTTGAAACCTTGTCCGTATTTTTGTGGAATGTGTTTATTAGAAGATAAAATGAGTTTTAAATATGGTCACCAACATTCGTCTTCGTGTATTTGGTGTACGTATATTGTCATATGTTGTGTTGAGGGAATGAATGTTTTACGTTGAATGAATGGATAGTCATGTGTGTTACTATTTCACGTAGAGCGCAGTGAGTCCAGTTGCTTGTATGGATACTGTGTTACATAAATTATCAAATGATCATTATTATTATTATTATTATTATTAATATTATTATAATCAGCGCCCAGAGGATGTCCGCCTCAACAACATACAGGGGCGTGGCGTTAGGCATTTTCACATCTCAGACACTTGTTTTTGACTAATCTGATTAATAATGAGCTATTTCCTAAATAACTGTCATAACGGCACATCACCATGACATGACACACAAAATGACACACACCATGACATCTCCCGACAGACAACCTGACATCACATGACACTCAACATGACTTGAAACACAACATGTCATCTCATGGCACACAGCATGACACGACACACAACATGACATACAACATGACATCTCATGACACACAACATGACATGACACAAAACATGACATGACACACAACATGACATGACACAAAACATGGCATACAACATGACATCTCATGACACACAACATGACACGACACACAACATGACATACAACATGACATCTCATGACACACAACATGACATGACACAAAACATGGCATACGTAGCTTCAAATAAACGGCTTAACGTTCAGGGTTTGATCAAATTATTTGCCTCCCGACAAATAAAAAACGTAAGAACCGTTGTGGTTGAGTCGAGAAGTCTGTTTATAAAACACTCCCCCACCCCCACAACCCCTCCCCATTTCTAGAAGATTCCCCGTGTTTCGTTTTTAAAGAGCAAATTACAAAGGTCACGGGGTACGTTTTCAAATATTAATCTCGCTAATTGAAATTGTTTGAGAAAAGTGAGAAAATAAAACAAGGCCTCGTTAGCCGCATGTGTTAGCTCAGTGCGGCGTCTACATGGGCAGAGGTGTCACTGTCTTGGGGGGAGGGAGGGGGTNTTTTTTTGTCTTTAAATCAAAAGGTTAAAATTTATTTTAGCCGATTGTCGAATTAGGCAGGGCATATCACAATGGAGAAATGCGTTTTAAAATTACGTTTTAGTTAAAGTTGAACTACAACATTCGATTTAAAAAAATAATAAAAATCATTTAAACCAATAAGTGTTGGTTTATCTACTTAGAAATGTTAAGGTATATAACAATCAAAAATGAACTTTAAGAGTTGGGGTGAGTGACAGTGACATTAGTATTTTGTTTTTTTATTTATTACAAATTAAAAGTGTTTTTTTTTTTTTAAAACTTATTTTATTATTATTGTTTATTAAAATTTGTTTCATAAAATGAAACCAATATGCCAATAAAATGACACCATTATTTTATAATTAAAAACACACCTGAATCTAGTGGTGGATATGTGTAAGACACTAGCCTAATACACGTACGTACCTTAGAAACTAGAAACTCGTTTTTGTGTTGTCGGATTAAGAGAGACACAAAGAACCGTAAGTCATGTAACAAACATCAGCATCAAAAATTGTGTTCTTAGCGGGGGTGTTACAGAAACAATCGTCCTAGTATATATTCAATGTAAACGATCTAATGACATAAAGGTATAGAGAGTAAACTGTCCTGGTATATATTCAATGTAAACAGTTTAGTGACCCAAAGGCGCACTGAGCATCGCCCAACCAACGCTTACTTTAACAGGCTAGACCACAACAGGGACTCAAACTGCCGTCATTGCAGCCAAACCTCTGAGACGGTCACACACCTGCTGACGTCGTGTCACGCGCTAGACATAGTCGGGGAGGTAAGGGAGGCAAAACAGTCTCACGTGAAGACAATGTTGTATGGCACTGCTCAGCAGATGGAGCAGGTTGCCCAGGTATTAGCCAAGGCCTTCAAGAAATTAGATCTCAGGTCATAAGAATATGTGTTTAGTTTAGTGGCACAAAGGTAGAGAATTAACTATCCTGGTTTTCATTCAATGTAAAAAAAATAATACAATTTAATTAAAGGTAGAGTGTTAACTGTCCTGGTATATATTCAATGTAAACAATCTAATGACATAAAGGTAGAGAGTTAACTGTCCTGGTATATATTCAATGTAAACAATCTAATGACATAAAGGAAGAGAGTAGAGAGTTAACTCTCCTGATGTATATTCAATGGAAACTGACAAGTGATATAAAGTTAAAGAATATTTGGACCAGAACAAACAGCGACATAAAACTTGTTTGTTTCCCACCCCCTCATCACACAATTCAATTAGTTTGTGGTATAATGTCATCACGTGAAAAGATCCACCACTCAGATGGCTTATTTCATACAAAGGATTTGATGGCATCACTTTAAAAACCATATGTGCTTAAAACACAATAATTGAGCCCAGTTTTTTTTCTCCGAAATTAATGTTTTTCTGAAGCAAAATTTTACATAATTTATAATTTAGCTAATTTAAATACCCGTCCAACCCCACCCCCTTTTTTAAAGTTCTAGAGACCTAATGTTTTATTGACGTTGTAAAACATTATAATATAAGGGTTAACAAATGCGGCTATATTCGTATATATGCGGCTATATTCGTATATATGCGGCTATATTCGTATATATGCGGCTATATTCGTATGTCAGATATCACGTGAGTAGCTACACACGAATATCCCAACTACTTGGTACATGCTATACATCCACTGAAAGATCTACAAACAAAACCTGTGTTATAAAGCTGAGTTATAAACCTTTGTTGTAAACTTATTTTATAAACCTGTGTTTTAAAGATGTGTCGTAGACCTAAGTTATAAACCTCAGTTATAAACCTCAGTTATAAACCTCAGATATAAACCCACGTTATAAATCTCCTTTATTAACCTCTGCTATAAACCAATGTTATAAACCTATGTTATAAACCTGTGTTATAGCCATGTGGTATAAACCTGTGTGATAACCATGTGATATAAACCTGTGTATCCCTCTTATCCTTCTATTTTTGACTGATGTCCTTAAAAACTACACAGCGTAGATACGTTTTTTTTTCTCCCATATGTACTTGTTGTCAGTGGCGTCGCTAGGGGGGTGCGGTGGGGCGGGCCGCCCCGGGTGACACCATCAGGGGGGTGACACCAGACCGTAAAATTCTATATATTCCCGTTATTTGGCACTGGAAAACTCGGATGAGTTCTTTGGGTTAAATCATGAGAGGGTGACACCATTAGCTACCGCCCCGGGTGACACCATGAGCTACCACCCCGGGTGACACCATGAGCTACCGCCCCGGGTGACACCAACCTTAGTGACGCCTCTGCTTGTTGTTCATTTTGTTATTTTTTCGATGAATAATGCTTTTTGCCGCTACATTCGTTGTTTTGCTGCATATTTATCAGCCTCACCAATACCCTATTCAATAACTTCCTTATAACCCATAACCTGACTCAAGCCACGCCATATTTATCAGCCTCACCAATACCCTATTCAATAACTTCCTTATAACCCATAACCTGACTCAAACCAAGTCATATTTATCAGCCTCACGTATACCCTATTCAATAACTTCCTTATAACCCATAACCTGACTCAAGCCACGCCATATTTTTTCATGACGTCACAAAAACCCCATTAATAATGACAGTACTACAAGAAGCCAGAGTTATCTAAAAAACAAAAGTACAATTTATCTCCTCCTGACCTGCACCTCCCCACCCCAACCGTTCCGTCCTCCCCCCCCCCGGGTCACCACCTCATC
>MUZC01000884.1:101902-122598 GCA_002072015.1 Radix auricularia
GGGTGGATGTACCGGGGGAGGGGGCGTTGGGGGGGACAAAAATTGCAGAGTCGCACTGGAAGGTAGAATCGCGGTTCATTAGTGTGACCCAGTAAAGGGGAGTTAACTCTCTGTTTAAAAATAAGTATGATATTATTGACAGTTCTAGGCTCTTATTATTTCATTTGACCTTGTGTTTATTGGTACGCGGGGCGGCCGGAAGTATGAAAAAATCTGCGCAAAATATCAACGATTTTTGTAGTCGATTTCTGGTGTTGCGGATTCGAAACCCCCAGTCTTATCTTCTTTTTACAGTGATGTCATTACGTTGGTTGATGACATGTAGCCTATACTTGTCATTGTTGATGACATATGTTCCAGAGTCAATGTTTAAAAGTCTAACTTCTTACAGGTGTGTACATTTTAAAAGATAGAAGAACTTCAGATGTTACACAGGTGATATTTTTAAGCTGCTATGAGTGATGTTTTAGGGCAGTTGTCTCAAAACATTTCTGCCGGAGGGCCGCATTAACTGCCAAACAGCAGTTTGGGGGCCGACTACTAAGTTTTGTGGTAAACAACAGGTAAAAATAGAATAGTTTTTGGATATTAAAAGGTCTCCATGGGCCAGATGAGAGGGCCTCTCGGGCCGCATCCGGCCCGTGGGCCGTAGTTTGAGGTGAAGATGCCATACAGATGACATAACATAAGGATGACATTTAGTGGGAGATGTCACACAGATGGCATTTAGTTTGAGATGAGACCACGAAAACATGCAGGATTAGTATGGAAAGTGTTAGCGCTATAGAAGAAAGCCATCATCATGTCATGCCATGTCATCCAAATGACATCTTTAGGTGATAATTAAAATTGTAACGACTCTAATCGCGATCCCAGTTTTTTTTTAAAATGTAGTAGGGTAGGGTAGGGTGGGGGGAATCACCCTTTGTCCTTGTATTTAATAATGTAGAGTACGTACGCATCAAGCGAGGGGGAGGAGCGATGGGCGGGGCCAAGACGGTCACACTTCATTAACTAGATTACCCATGATTATTCCGCTTTGCATTATTACGGGCTTTATGCTGTCCCCTTTGTTTCGATCCCGAGAATTTCGGGGGAGGGGTGGGGAAAACAACATTGTGTTGCTGTTAGAAGTTGGACATCACAAATACAACATTGTGTTGGAAGTTAAACATCAGAAATACAACATTGTATTAGAAGTTGGACATCACAAATACAACATTGTGTTAGAAGTTGGACATCACAAATACAACATTGCTTTAGAATTCGGACATAACAAATACAAAATTGTTTTAGAATTCGGACATAACAAATACCACATTGTTTTAGAATTCGGACATAACAAATACAACATTGTTTTAGAATTCGGACATAACAAATACAACATTGTTTTAGAATTCGGACATAACAAATACAACATTGTTTTAGAATTCGGACATAACAAATAAACAAATACAACATTGTTTTAGAATTCGGACATAACAAATACAACATTGTTTTAGAATTCGGACATAACAAATACAACATTGTTTTAGAATACGGACATAACAATTTCAACATTGTTTTAGAATTCGGACATAACAAATACAACATTGTTATAGAATTCGGAAATAACAAATACAACATTGTTATAGAATTCGGACATAACAAATACAACATTGTTATAGAATTCGGACATAACAAATACAACATTGTTATAGAATTCGGACATAACAAATACACCATTGTTATAGAATTCGGACATAACAAATACAACATTGCGTCGTTGCTGTTTGAAGTTTCACGGAGAAAACAAAAAGATTTTTAAAAAACCGCTTATCGCCTGCTAATTGGGTTTAATCTCGCTCTGTTGGCTGAACCGAAGAACAATCACCCATCAATAAGGATGTTACGTCCCTTTGATAAAATCTCTTAAACCAACCAATTAAACCATTTAAACCACTCTTGCTTGTTGTTTGTTTCACCAGCTCAAACAATGCGTATATAAATCAGTCTAAATATATGTATCAGTTTGAGCTGTACAAAAAGAAAGAAGATTATTTCACGGTTGACTGAGTTTCAAAACATTCTTTCCCGTCCTTAGCTAAGAGGACTGAGGATCGCTTCAAAAGAAGGTCGCGCTGAAAGAAGCGTCTCGCTTGACTTAACTAATGGTAATACGGGCGTGAGTACAAAGGAATCGAAGTTTACCACTCAATCAGCGAAGTGTGGAAAAGTGTGTGTGTGTGGGGGGTGGGGGTGGAGGAGGAGCAGGCGAGAGACAGAATTGAAGAAAAGAGTTTTGAACATTGAGCAAGTTTAACTTGAATCAACGCTCAGGGAATGACTTTGAGATATTGGCCTGTGTGAAATTTCAATCTTTATCTTTGCAATTTCAATCTTTATCTGTGGGATTTCAATCTTTGCGACGCTATTTAAGACGCGCGTCTTCTATTCAACAAAAAAATCACTTGTGCGGTAAATAGTAGCACGAGTTGGGTAAACAAAGGGGAGAAAAGCACGAGACAAAGGTCGAGGGCGTAAACTTTCGCCACATTAGTCGGCTGTTTGGGTTCTTTGCTCAGTGTACATCTAAATGACAGTTGCCGTGAATGGCGCTTATTATTTCTGGCTAATGGCACAGGCACGAATAAATTAAATTATACGTATAGAAAAGGTGAACTTTAATGTGTTGGCACACATGAAAAGAATGATTGAAGAGACAAAATGGATTGTGTAAGAAGTCTTGGGTGTCTGTACCGTAGCCAATACTCGCAGAATGTCTTCTTTCATATTGGAGGTGTTTGATTTAGATCGTATTTATTTGCACCAGTCGGAGTAACGAGAGGAGAGAGAGACGGTGGGGGGGGGGGGGGGGGGAGACAGCGAGACAGAAATAGGGAGAGAGGAAGGAGAGAGAAGGAGAGAGAAAAGGAGATAAAAGTATATAAAAATTTCGACAGAATAGCTTATCCCGAAAAGAGAGGCAGAGTTAGGCAGTGAGAGAGACACCACGATGATAAATTTTAATGTGTCTTTAAGGAAATAACTTTTGTGTTATAAGCCAAGGTTGATCGGCAGACCGAAGAGTAGGAAACTGAGTGGTACATCAAAAGACAGAGAGAAAGACATGGAGAAAGGGGGGAGGAGAAAAGAAAGAAAAATAGAGAGAGAGAGAGAGAGGGCAGAGAGAAAGACAGACAGAAAACCAGACAGAAAACCAGGCAGAAAAAAAACAGAAAGAAAAACAGAGAAAGGCAGAGAGAAAGACAGCGAGAAACACAGAGAAAGACACAGAGAAAGGCAGAGAAAAAGACAGCCATAAAAACGAAGAGAAAGACCGATAAAATGGCAGAGAGAAAGACATAGAGAAAGACAGAGAGAACGAAAGAGATAAACGCAGAGAGAAAAACAGAGAGAAAGCCAGAAAGAAAAGCAGAGAGAAATGCAGAGAGAGACAGAGAGAAAAAGACAGAGAGAAAGACATGCAGAAATAAAACAGAAAGAAAGACAGACAGATAGAGCGACAGAGAGAGAGTGAGAGGCAGAGAGAACGACAGAGAGAAAGACATGCAGAAATAAAACAGAAAGAAAGACCGAGAGAAAGACAGAGATAAAACAGAAAGAAAGACAGAGAGAAAGACAGAGAGAAAGAGATAAGGTAGGAAGGGAAGAGGCTGAAGCTGTGCGGTAAGAATTACAATTTCAAAAAACATGGAACATTTATTTTCTCTACCCAATTTATTTCAAAAATTTCTTCCTTTGTTAATTTCTAATCTTCCGAAGATGAAAAGTCGATGCTCGGCAAAGCGTACAGATTCTACAGACGAGAGATGAGATGGACAACAAAAACCAAATAACTGAAGTTAGGGGAGTTAACTCAAAAATCTTGCAAAGCGTGCAATAGGCATTTTCAAACTGTTCCACGGGAGACCACGCCATGTACCTAGGCATTACTGGACGAGTGACAAAGCTCGGATCAAACTTGTCCACCGAGGAGGGGACGAGTGCAGACTTCTCGTGTTGAAAGAAACACGAAGCACTAATTGTTATGAGGAGCAAACATAACGCGGGCCACAGAACTGGCTCGTGGAAAAATACAACCAACTGGACAGCTCTGGGTGGCTATCGGTGTGTGGGGGGGGGATACCGGACAAAGCGAGATGCTAGTTGAAGGGAGAAGGGAGGAAACGGACAAATAGCCCGCGCTAATCCGGGACCGAATCCTTCTCATTCTGGCAATTTGTCCAGGCTTTGTTCTAATGCCATTTAATCGCACAAAGGAATTCGCTTTCTAAGGTCCGGCCGACACTTTGTTGAAAAGAATGCGTTGTCTTACTGCTGGTAAATAGGGACGTCTTGATGGCCTTGAACTTATTGGTTTGGAGACACTGTGTCATCTCTTCTCTGACCTCTCATGCCCCGCAAGATTCTACATTCTCTACACGTGACTTCTCTTTCACGATACATTGTCTTACGTCCAACACTTGGTACCTGTCATGAATGACTTATTTATACGAGAGTACTTTAGTACATAGACCAGATTTTTAGTTTATTGATGGTAGCGTTCTTCTGATGCTTGTTGACTGGCTAAAGACATTATTAAGTAAATGGAAAAGACGTAAGCAGGGTAAGGGTTAGCCTGACTGGACGTAACTAAACAGCGTTTTGTTTCTATACCTTCTACATGTTTCTATACCTTCTAGATGTTTCTATACCTTCTACGTGTTTCTATGCCCTCTACATGTTTATATACCTTCTATATGTTTCCATGACTTGTATATGTTTCTATACCTTCTACATGTTTCTATACCTTCTACATGTTTCTATACCTTCTACATGGTTCTATACCTTCTATATGTTTCTATGACTTGTATATGTTTCTATACCTTCTACATGTTTCTATACCTTCTACATGTTTCTATACCTTCTACATGTTTCTGTACCTTCTACACGTTTCTATACCTTCTATATGTTTCTATACCTTCTACAGTCTACATGTTTCTATACCTGCTATATATATTTCTATATCTTTTATGTTTCTATATCTTTTATGTTTATATACCTTTTCATGTTCCTTTTACATGCTTCTATGCCTCCTTCATGTTTCTATATTTTTCTATATATTCTCTAAGTTTCTATAACTTCAATGTGTTTCAAACTTTACATATGTTTCTTCATGTTCTGTTAATTCCAACATGTTTTCCTATGCCCCTGTAAATTTCCTCACAGTTTCTAAAAAAATTATTCACTAGAACAACTAAAGTTGGCATTAAAGTTTCGTTTACATTTAACCTCTCAGTTATTGGTAACGACTGCACACGTGACATGAAAGCGAAAGTGTAACACCAGTGACAACATGTTACAGAAACCCCGCATCTTAATAAGGTTAGTTCGCCCCATTCCCGAGCCACAAGGTTTGTCACAAACAATATACAGCCATTGTTTTCTTGGATCGGCTTAAAGGCAGTGCCTTTCCTTTCAACAATAAAATTGTTAAAAATTAATCCATATTTAAGTCCAAACCAAGGGCGTTGCTAGGCTAAGTGCGCGTAGGGCGGGTGCAGGTTTTTTTTTTAAAAACAAGAGTCTATCGTGATCTGCCATAATGTTTTATAATTTATTAATGTCACTTTTTTAAATAAGAAAAAGAAATACCTCCTCTACCATGGATCCGATGAGTCCTCCAACAAAATCTCTTAGTCTACTGTATTAAACAATGTTGTGTTGTTTGTGGTGATTGAAGCGGGTCATTCCTATCATATTTTGTGTGTCGTTTATTGGCTCTACTAGCTACATACCCGCCAAGTCCCGTAGGACTTTGACAATCTTTGGAACTCAAAACAAAATTTCTTGAAGTAAGAAACAACCGTTGGAAAGTTGAAAATGGCGATGGACATTGGGGGTCAAACCACCGAAATTAGTACGTTCATCGGTTTCCGTTAGCGCAGTGAAGCCGACTACCAAATGTTGTGAAGACGGGGCCATAAAAAAGAACGTTTAACATTGTGAACGATAATGTTAAAAAAATAATAATATTTAGAATCTGCTTAATTTTTGGACATCGATGTTATAATAACAAAGAGTTTTGTGAAATATAGTCATCAAGTTTGTATGTACCAAGTTTAACCGAGAACAATTCTTTGATAGACGGAATATTTCCTTGGTATGTGCTCAACAGCTGTCCAAAGTTTCAAGGCGCTCCGATGAATAGAATAACATAAGTACAGCTTTAAAAAAAAGAACAACACTACAATAAGGGCCCCGGGTCCCAATCCATATCAGATGTACAGATCAAACAGCTGGTTATTTCAATATGGATGGATCATGATGGATATATTTTTAAAAAAATATTTTGTAAAGATTATGTGAAAACAAATGTGGAATAAGGCTTAAACGTTGTTTTCTTTTTCTGTTATAATAATACTAATAAATTGGTAATTTATATAGCGCTGTATCCCAGCAAGGAGCCGAGCTCACAGGGCTTTACATGGAGATAATAACACATATATATTAATATTATTAATTATTATTATTATTAATTATGAAAAAAACAACAACGAAGGAATTGAAACTATGAGTTTAATGCCGGATAGTATTTATTTGGATGTGGGCCACCAAATTTAGTCCAAAGTTTTAGTTATTTTTTTTATATATAAAGCTCATGTTAGCAAATAATGATATTTCGGGCCCCCAGCCCCCAATAAGAGGTATAGTGAAATGTTTATGCCCAAAACTATTTCCCCAAGTGTATTCTAGAGCCATCCCAAGTTTCCTGGAAACTAGATGAAAACCATAATTTCTATACAGGTTTTTAAGGGAAAAATCAATAATAAGCCCCCCCCCCCCCCGACTCAATTAATGGAAGATGTTAAATTCTAAACAACTGTTCATTTCAATCTGGATGATGATGTTTATATTAAAATTTTGTCGTTAATATTTTTCAAGATGGTGTGAAATCGAATGAGGAATACAGACTTGAAATTTTAAACTTAAAGCTCACACTTCTCTCTTCTTACCACTGCTCTCGTTTTACTCGTTGGATTTCACCGCAGGACCGCAGCTAAGTTTTTATTTGTCTTTTTTGTGTCCTATTTGTTCCTTGAGGCAGGCTTTTTGCCGAAATGTTCCTTGTTTTGTTACGTTCTGTTAGGGTCACTCATTCCCCGTTTACATATTATTCATCTACTCACCATTATAGGAGAGCCTATTTTGGAAACCAATGGTCCGTCATGCATACGACATGCCCCGCCCAGCATAATTTGCACTGCATGAGGCTTGTGTTAATACTTGGTAGTCCTGCACTGACAAGTAATTTGGTGTCTGGGACTTTTTCCCGTCAGTTTAATTTTTGAATTTTCCTTAGGATTTGGGTGTGAAAGTTGTTAAGCTACCTGACTTGACGGTAGTACACAGTCCATGTGTTTAGGCCTGTGGTAATGAAAGGAGTACTACAGCACTGTATCCTTTTAGTTTGGCTTCAATGCTGCTTCCCCACCTCTTCCAGCAGCGGTCATACAATCTTCTGTATACTTTTCGACACTCGTACGTTCAACTCGTCATCAATGTTTTTTTAGTGGCATAAAATTCCAGAATTTCTTTTCGTAACAGCAGAACACCTCGAGATGTTTCTCACTGAGATAACCAACGAGCGCTGGTGTCGTTCAGAACATTTTCAGCAGACGAACTATTTGTGTGAAGAATGTGTATGAATTGGCGGTGGTGAGGAGCATTCGAGCAAATAAAAAAAGAATAATGCTATTCACATCGTTAAGAATGGTGTCCAAATCAACAGACTTATAACACATCGCCCCCTGGTGAATAATGTAGTGCAGATTTATGAGTTGGTCATTACTATGATCATTCAGCTGCTAAACACTGCAGCCAACGCTACAGCTGACAGAGTCGTAATTTGTTTCACAATAACAAGTGTTTAATAGTGTCAATGAATATTCGATATTTAGTTTACAACTGTATATCATATATTGTCAAATAGCAAATCTTTGACGGCCGCAAGTTATTATAATTTTAAAAGATTTTCACGGCCGCAAGATTTTCGCGCACACGGCCGCAGGTTGCGCACCCCTACTCTAAGGCAATTAGATGAAAGGTTAGATGGAGCGGCTCACTGCGTTGATTCTCTTGCAATTGATGATTATTTAAGGGTCAGTCCATAGTTTGTGGGCCGGCTAGTAGAACTTCGGTATTCTTTGTGCTGATGGTGAGTCCAAAGTTTGTGGGCCGGCTATAGTAGAACTTCGGTATTCTTTGTGCTGATGGTGAGTCCAAAGTTTGTGGGCCGGCTAGTAGAACTTCGGTATTCTTTGTGCTGATGGTGAGTCCAAAATTTGTGGGCCGGCTAGTAGAACTTCGGTATTCTTTGTGCTGATGGTGAGTCCAAAGTTTGTGGGCCGGCTAGTAGAACTTCGGTATTCTTTGTGCTGATGGTGAGTCCAAAGTTTGTGCACACACTGTAAATGTTTTCACGCTAGGTTACAGGTGTGCCTCTAAGATAATGTCAAGGGCACAGTCATCAGCAAATAGGATGTACATGATAGTGTCTAAGTTGTACTTTTTTGCATTAAGCCCCCTGATATCGAACAATCGACCATCTGTGAGATACCTAATGTTCAGTCCTTCATTGAAGGCCATATTCAGCATGGCTTGTGGAATATGAGACTAAACAATGTTGGGGTCAGGACACAAACTTGGTCTACACCTTTTGTGACAGGGAAGGGGTTAGGCCTCAGGACACGAACTTGGTCTACACCTTTTGTGACAGGGAAGGGGTTAGGCCTCAGGACACGAACTTTGTCTACACCTTTTGTGACAGGGAAGGGGTTAGACCTCAGGACACGAACTTGGTCTACACCTTTTGTGACAGGGAAGGGGTTAGGCCTCAGGACACGAACTTTGTCTACACCTTTTGTGACAGGGAAGGGGTTAGGCCTCAGGACACGAACTTGGTCTACACCTTTTGTGACAGGAAAGGGGTTAGAGGTCCGGACACAAATCTGGTCTACACCTTTTGTGACAGGGAAGGGGTTAGAGGTCAGGACACAAACCTGGTCCACACTTTTTGTGACAGGGAAGGGGTTAGGCCTCAGGACACGAACTTGGTCTACACCTTTTGTGACAGGGAAGGGGTTATGCCTCAGGACACGAACTTTGTCTACACCTTTTGTGACAGGGAAGGGGTTAGGCCTCAGGACACGAACTTGGTCTACACCTTTTGTGACAGGGAAGGGGTTAGAGGTCCGGACACAAATCTGGTCTACACCTTTTGTGACAGGGAAGGGGTTAGAGGTCAGGACACAAACCTGATCCACACTTTTTGTGACAGGGAAGGGGTTAGGCCTCAGGACACGAACTTGGTCTACACCTTTTGTGACAGGGAAGGGGTTAGGCCTCAGGACACGAACTTGGTCTACACCTTTTGTGACAGGGAAGGGGTTAGGCCTCAGGACACGAACTTGGTCTACACTTTTTGTGACAGGGAAGGGGTTAGGCCTCAGGACACGAACTTGGTGTACACCTTTTGTGACAGGGAAGGGGTTAGGCCTCAGGACACGAACTTGGTCTAAATCTTTTGTGGCAGGGAAGGGGTTAGGCCTCAGGACACGAACTTGGTCTACACCTTTTGTGACAGGGAAGGGGTTAGAGGTCAGAACACAAACGTGGTCTACACCTTTTGTGACGGGGAAGGGGTTAGAGGTCAGGACACAAATCTGGCCTACACCTTTTGTGACAGGGAAGGGTTTAGAGGCCCCTACTTGGTCCTAAAAGCGAGCCAGCATGTGAATATGGAAATGCCTTACAATGGCTAGAAACTTTATTGGATAGCCATACTTGGCCATGATCTTGTACAGCCCATCTCTGCAGCCATACTTGGCCATGATCTTGTACATCCCATCTCTGCAGCCATACTTGGCCATGATCTTGTACAGCCCATGTCTGCAGCCAAAGTCTCGTCGATGTTTAGGGAGGTTATGTTGTAGGTCTGTCTATATCCTGACACGGCCAAACCTATACATGTCTGTCTATATCCTGACACGGCCAAACCTATACATGTCTGTCTATATACAAACACTGCCAAACCTATACATATCTGTCTATTTACAAACAACGCCAGACCTATATATTTCTGTCTATATACAAACACTGCCAAACCTATACATGTCTGTCTATATACAAACACTGCGAAACCTATACAATTCTTTCTATCTACAAACAATGCCAAACCTATACATGTCTGTCTATATACAAACAATGCCAAACCTATACATGTTTGTCTATATACAAACAATGCCAAACCTATACTTTATACTGACACTATCTAATCTATTCGATTTTGACATTCGTCATCATAAGTGGGACTATGCTGTAAGTCAGCTCATCTTGATGACTATCAGAGTCAGTCTGGAAAATAGGATAATATTCAAAGAATTAGCACCACATGGGATGAATATATTATTTTAACTAACATGATAATTGTTCGCCACGTCCACTCTCTCATTTTTTGTAAAATCTCTGAACTACTCTCTTTCTCATATTGCTCTTTTTTGGCTCTGGATTTCCCTGCAGCTAAGTTTTAATTTCATGTCATTAGTTTTATTTGTTTCCGTCTATTTGTTCTTTGATTAAAGCTCTTTTCAGAAATGATAGTTGTTTTGTGAAGCCTCGTCAGGTCCATACATACCCTGTTTGTGACGTCTTGTCAGGTCCATACATACCCTGTTTGTGAAGCCTCGTCAGGTCCATACATACCCTGTTTGTGACGTCTTGTCAGGTCCATACATACCCTGTTTGTGACGTCTTGTCAGGTCCATACATACCCTGTTTGAAACGTCTTGTCAGATCCATACATACCCTGTTTGTGACGTCTTGTCAGGTCCATACATACCCTGTTTGTGACGTCTTGTCAGGCTAATAATACCCTGTTTGTGACGTCTTGTCAGGCTAATAATACCCGGTTTGTGACGTCATGTAAGGTTCATAAAACTCTGTGACGTCATGTCAGGTTCATATAACTCTGTGACGTCTTGTCAGTCTCCATCATACCATGTCTGTGACGTCTTGTCAGGTTTATACATACTCTGTTTGCACGACATACATGTACTAAATCTACTTATTTATAAACATGATTGCAGTCTCCTACATATTTTGCTGATATCCATCTTGATGCCTACCATTTTGATGCCTATCATCTTGATGCCTATCATCTTGATGCCTACCATCTTGATGCCTACAATCTTTATGCCTATCATCTTTATGCCTTACATCTTGATGCCTATCATCTTGATGCCTATCATCTTCACGCCTACCATCTTGATCTGTGCCATCTTGATGCCTACCATCTTGATGCCTGCCATCTTGATGCTTACCATCTTGATGCCTGCCATCTTGATGCCTACTATCTTGATGCCTATCATCTTGATGCCTACCATCTTGATGCCTACCATCTTGAAGCCTACCCTCTTGATGCCTGCCATCTTGATGCCTACCATCTTGATGCCTGCCATCTTGATGCCTGCCATCTTCATGCCTACCATCGTGATGCCTACCATCTTGATGCCTGCCATCTTGATGCCTACCTTTTTGATGCCTGCCATCTTGATGCCTACCATCTTGATCTGTGCCATCTTGATGCCTCCCATCTTGATGCCTACCATCTTGATGCCTGCCATCTTGATGCCTACCATCTTTATGCCTACCATCTTGATGCCTGGTATCTTGATCCCTACCATCTTGATGCCTAGCATCTTGATGCCTGCCATCTTGATCCCTGCCATATTGATGCCTACCATCTTGATGCCTGCCATCTCGATGCATACCATCTTGACGCCTGCCATCTTGACGCCTGCCATCTTGATCCCTACTATCTTGATTCCTACCATCTTGATCCCTACCATCTTGTTCCCTACCACCTTGATACCTACCATCTTGATGCCTATCATTTTGATCCCTACCATCTTGATTCCTATCTCTTGATCCCTACCATCTTGATCCCTACAATCTTTGTTGCCCAGCATCTTGATGCCTACCATTTTGATGCCTACCATCTTGATGCCTACCATCTTTATGCCTACCATATTGATGCCTACCATCTTGATCCCTACCATCTTGATCCCTACCATTTTGACGCCTGCCATTTTGGTAACACCTTCATGCGTGTGTTGTGAAAAGGGACATAACACAACTAGGTACAGAGAGCGGTAGTGAACCCCCCCTCCCCTTTGATATGTGACGAAGCTATTATAAACGCACAGATAGTTCTCCCTTCCTGGAAGTCGAATCAACAACTAGGGAACCACGTGGTCCTTTCATAAACCTACAGTTGGGGAGGGTGGGGAGGAAGGTTGGCCGACAGGGGGCTCAGATGGGGCCGAGGTTGGGCTGAGATGGGGTTGGAGAGTGAGTCGGGAGTCGTCTAATCCCTAATCCCTTTGTAGGGATGAAGTTTAAGGCGATTAATGACTGATTAATGTCAAGTTTATTTATCCGGGAGTCTCCAATTATCGACCCGTGATCACAGCAGCGTTTATGTCAACAGTTGTTGCTGTTGTTGTTCCTGTTGTTGTTGTTACACTATGTTACCGGTGCTGGAGTCAACTGGTGACGTCGTCTGCTCTTACCAACACACAACCAACTAAAGCATTGGCTGTTATGAAGGTCAAGGCCGGTAACTAAAGACCTTCAGACAAGGTCAGAAAATGTTGCCCACAACCCCACCCCCTCACTACGCCGATGCTCTACTCATTACACACTCCTGATCCCTCCCTCACCCTCTCTTCCACGAACACAATGTCACTAGGAAGTCTGATTGTCTTCCCTTGTTTAGCCGAGTCCTCCTTATAATAAGTCCATAAAGTCTGATTGTCTTCCCTTGTTTAGCCGAGTCCTCCTTGTAATAAGTCCATAAAGTCTGATTGTCTTCCCTTGTTTAGACGAGTCCTCCTTGTAATAAGTCCATGAAGTCTGATTGTCTTCCCTTGTTTAGACGAGTCCTCCTTGTAATAAGTCCATAAAGTCTGATTGTCTTCCCTTGTTTAGCCGAGTCCTCCCTGTAATAAGTCCATAAAGTCTGATTGTCTTCCCTTGTTTAGCCGAGTCCTCCTTGTAATAAGTCCATATAGCAAAGAATTCATCGTTATAAGTCTTGCTAACAGAAATTTATCGTCCGCCGTATCAGCTGTCTTATCACTGGCGTTGGGAGGCGCCTAAGAGTTGGGGGTGGGGGTTGGCAGGGGGGAACGGATGTGATGAGTACGTAATAACAATTACCCAAGAGCGAAAGGCGGATATCGATATAAGGCGTTTTGTGCAGGGGAGCTAAAGATCGCTGTGGTGAGGTTATGAAAGATGAACACAGAAGGAAGTTGGTTAGATGGAATGGACTTCTATTAGAAAAATTATACATTAACCACCACCATTACTACCACCACTATCACCACTATCACCACTATCACCACTGTCACCACTGTCACCACTATCACCACTGTCACCACTGCCACCACCACCATTACAGCAAAAATTACCACCACTGCCACCACTGCCATTACTGCCACTACTAACACCACTGCCACCACTACTACCCCTGCCACCACTACCTTTACTACCACCACTACCACCACTACCATAACTACCATCACTGCCACCACAAACATTACTACCACCACTACCACCACGACCATTACTGCCACCACTACCACCACTGTCACTTCTAAAACCACTGACACCACTGTCACTTCTAAAACCACTGACACCACTGTCACTTCTACAACCACTGACACCACTGTCACTTCTACAACCACTGACACCACTGCAATTACTGCCCCTACTACCACGACCGCCACTTCTACCACCACTAACCGCTACTAAAAGCCCACAAGCGCAACTGCGGCCCTGGCTCCTATCACGGAATTATTCTGTACGTGCGGCATCCTAGTGTCCTCTTTAACTCCGTCATGGCTAGTGACAGAGCTAGTGACAGAGCTAGTGACAGAGCTAGTGACAGAGCTAGTGACAGAGCTAGTGACAGAGCTAGTGACAGAGCGAGTGACAGAGCTAGTGACAGTGCTAGTGACAGTGCTAGTGGTAGAGCTAGTGATATAACTAACGACAGCGCTAATGACAGTGCTAGTGGTAGAGCTAGTGGTAGAACTATCGACAGCGCTAGTGACAGTGCTAGTGACAGAACTAGTGACAGTGCTAGTTGCAGTGCTAGTGGCAGCGCTAGTGACAGTGCTAGTGACAGAACTAGGGACAGTGCTAGTACCAGTGCTAGTGACTGTGCTATTTGCAGGTATAGAGGCAGTGCTTGTGGCAGTGCTAGTGACAGATCTTGTGGCAGTGCTAGTGACAGACCTAATCACAGTGCTTTTAGCCGAGCTTGTTGTTTGAGGGCAGTCGCTGTTGGCTGAAATTAATATAACAAGGGCTGCAATCGTGATAAATAAGGCGACTGGTTTTGTAGTTAAAAATGAAACCAGTTTGTTAGTTGGTTTGGTTACAGATATATACACATACTAAAGTGTTAAGACATTTATTTATAAAACTGTTTACCTGACGTATTTCAAGTTTGTAAAAAATAATGGATAGACAATACCATAAAATCTTGTTTATTTCTATAAACATAAATTTGATCGAGTAATTACAGCGTAGATGATGACGTCGTTGTGTAACATTCTTTGTAACGTTAACTTTTGGTTTATTTCTCGTTAGACAAGCCAAAAAATAAGACATTTAGGAGTTATTAACGTCAGGGCAAGTCAGGTGTGAGGTCAAGGGTCAATTTGTTTGGAAAAAATTGTTGGTACAGGCATGGATGTTTTATGTATTGGATAATTTGTGATTGTGTGTGTGATATTTTGTGTATTAGATTTGTGATTGTGTGTGTGACATTTTGTGTATTAGATTTGTGATTGTGTGTGTGTGACATTTTGTGTATTAGATTTGTGATTGTGTGTGTGACATTTTGTGTATTAGATTTGTGATTGTGCGTGTGACATTTTGTGTATTAGATTTGTGATTGTGTGTGTGACATTTTGTGTATCAGATTTGTGATTGTGTGTGTGTGACATTTTGTATATTAGATTTGTGATTGTGTGTGTGACATTTTGTGTATTAGATTTGTGATTGTGTGTGTGACATTTTGTGTATTAGATTCGTGATTGTGTGTGTGACATTTTGTGTATTAGATTTGTGATTGTGTGTGTGACATTTTGTGTATTAGATTTGCGATTGTGCGTGTGACATTTTGTGTATTAGATTTGTGATTGTGTGTGTGACATTTTGTGTATCAGATTTGTGATTGTGTGTGTGACATTTTGTGTATTAGATTTGTGATTGTGTGTGGGACATTTTGTATATCAGATTTGTGATTGTGTGTGTGACATTTTGTGTATTAGATTTGTGATTGTGTGTGTGACATTTTGTGTATCAGATTTGTGATTGTGTGTGTGACATTTTGTGTATTAGATTTGCGATTGTGTGTGTGACAGTTTGTGTATTAGATTTGTGATTGTGTGTGTGACGTTTTGTGTATTAGATAATTTATGATTGTGTGTGTGAGATTTTGTGTATTAGATTTGTGATTATGTGTATGACTGTTTGTGTATTGTAATAACGCTAAAAGTCTCTAATTAAAGTACATATTTTTTTTTATTGTTGTACCATACAAGGTTAGTTAGCGATTTCCTGATAACCTTCAAGTCTTTATAAAACTCATATTCCTATTGGTGTGCTAAAATCTAAGTGGAAATCAGGTGAATCTTTAATTGAAAATATACAAGAAATGGCGAACAATGGACATGAAAATATTGGAAAATAACTGTTTGGTGGAAAATGTAATGTGGGAATGATCTTTCTAAAACCTGCCACTATTGCTTTGTTGTTGTACCAATAATTGTTAACAACAACCGTTATTGCCGTGGTGTTGTACCAAAGATTGTTGTGTTTGTGGTACCAAACTATGGCGGGTTAAGTGGGGGCTGTATGGGCTATAGCCAGGGTTTGGTGGCCCCAAAACTTTTTATATTTTATAATAAAATTGTACAAATGTTTGCACGAAAACTTGAAAATTTACAAAAATTAAATAAATCTTTCTAATAAACTGATCGCCATTCAGACCTGTTTGATTGGCTCACTCTTCTTCTTCTTCTTCGTTCTCAATATTGAATATTGACTTTTGCGCCAATTGGCCCGTGGTCTCCGACTTCAGCCTGCTGTATTTTCTGGATTTGCTTCCATAGCCTTTGGTCAGCCAAGACCATCTGCAAGCCAGCGGTTGTTTTTGGCAAGTGATGCAGCGTTCACATGCCATTGTTAGAGGTTCCACGCATTACCCCGCCGCTTTTCGCCCATTTGGAGCTGGGTGGGACTCGGGGACGCCCTAGGCCCCGGGAACAAGTCCATGGCTTCCCATGAATTCGAACTCGTGACCATCGGAACGACAGTCGAGCGCGCTTGCCACTCGACCACCGCGGCCCCCGATTAGCTCACTAAGAGAATATATTATAAAACTAGCAATTTGCCCGCTTTTTGCTGCGGGAAGATGGAGTATTAGTGATAAGTCAGTGAGTGCATAAAAAAACTATATTTTGGCCCCCAGCACCCACCAAGGAATATTTTAAATATTATTTCACCTGCTGCCATCGTGGAAGTGTATTTTAAAAATCCCCAACGTTTTATGCGTTACTTATTTGGGAAATAAGAAAAATAGTGCTTTTCAATTTGTATATAGCACATATTTGGAAAAAACACGTTTTTGAGGTCCCGGCCCCAATGAGTGTGAATTTTAAAATTATATTACGCTAATTTTTGTCGCGAAAGGGTACCCAACCTCTTCCTAAAGTTTTATGCTTCCGCCTACATAGGGAATGGGAGAATTGGGGATTTTTAATTTTTATATAGTTAATATTAGGGAAAAACTACATTTTGGCCTCCCAGCCCACAGTAAAGAATGTTTTAAAAAATTGTTCACCTGCTAACATCGTGGAATTGTAGTTAACAAACCCCCAAAGTTTCATGCGTTTACCTATTTGGAAAATAGGAGAATTATTGATTTTCAAATTTTTATAGCACTTTTAAGAAGAAAAAACACTTTTTTTGGGGCACAGGCCCTCATGAGCGTGCATTTTAAAATTATTTTACGCCAATTTTCGTCGTTTTGAGGGTACCCAACAACTTCCTAAAGTTTTATGTTTTTACCTACACGATGAATTGTGGAATTTTTGATGAGTCGGATTTTAATATAAGAAAAAATTATATTTGGGCCCCCGGCCCCCTGTGAGTGGAAATTTATCATTCTCTTTCGCAAACTTTCATCTGGAGATTGTCCTCAACAACTTCCCAAAGTTTTATGCTTCTACCTAAATGGAGAATGGGGGAAATAGTTATGTGTAGTTTTTATATAGTTTATATTAGGAAAGAAACTACATTTGGCCCCCCGGCCCCCAGTAAGAGATATTTTAAAATATGTTTTCATCTGCTACCATCGTGAAAGTGTAATTATCAATTCAACAACGTTTCATGAGTCTACCTACTCGAGAAATAAGAGAATCAGTAATTTTCAATTTTTATAAATCTCATATAAGAAAAAAAAAAGTTTTTGGCCCCCATGCGTGTGAATTTCAAAATCCTTTTACACCAACATTTGTCCTGAGAGGGTACTTAACAATTACCCAAAGTTTCATGCTCCTACCTACACGGAAAATTGGAGAATTAGTGATAAGTTGTTTTTTGTAATATAAGAAAAAATATATTCGGGCCCCCGTACCCAATTAGAGGGAATTCTAACATTATTTTTGCCAATTGTCGGGAGCTTGTACTCAAAAAATTTCAAAAGTTTCATGCTTCTACCTATATGGGAAATAGGAGAATTAGTGACTTTCAATTTGTGTATAGCTCATATAAAGAAAAAAACGTTTTGGGGGCCCTGGCCCCCATTAGTGGGAAATTTAACATTCTCTTTTGCCAATTATCATCGGAAGCATGTACTCAAAAAATTTACAAAGTTTCATGCTTCAAACTATACGGGAAATAGGAGAATTATTGATTTGCAATTTGTAAATAGCTCATATAAGGGGACACATTTTTTATGGGGCCCCCTTTTTTTGGGCTCCCGTACCTCTATGATTGGGCATTTAACATTCCCTTTCACTAATTATCATCGGGAGATTAAACTCAACAACTTCCTAAAGTTTCATGCTCTCCACCTACATGGTGAATGGAAGAAATAGTGATTTTTAGTTTTTAAATTTGGGCCCCCAGCCCCCCTGTAAGAGAAATTTTAAAAATTATTTCACCTGCTAGCATCGTGAAAGTGTATTTATAAACTCCCCAACATTTGATGAGTCTACGTACTCGGAAAATAGGAGAATTAGTGATTTTCAATGTTTATATAGCTCATTTAATGAAAAAATCGTTTTCGGGGCCCCAGCCCCAAAGAGTGGGAAATTTAATATTCTCTTTTGCCAATTATTGTTGGAAGCATGTACTCAAAACATTTCTTAAGTCTCATGCTTCTACCTACACGGGAAATAGATGAATTATTGATTTTCAATTAGCATATAGCTTATATAATGAGAAAAACAGTTTTGGGGCCCCGGCCCCCACATGAGTGAGATTTTCAAAATTCTTTTTCGCCAATTTTCGTAGTCAGAGGGTACCCAACAACTTTCCAAAGTTTCATGATTCTACCTACACGGGAAGTTGGAGAATTAGTGATGAATGAGTGAGTGAGTGAGTCAGGGCTTTCCCTTTTATTAGTATAGATATGCTTTATATTTTTTAAATTTCTAATATTTGGTAAACTCCGCTGGCCGCGTGGAAGAGTATAGGCTCGTGATGCAACCGTGTCGGGATCAAATCCCAGTTAAAGTCTTATAATAACTACTAGCGATCATTTTATTGAAAAGGACGCTGGCTGTATAGGGCCCCCGTTTGATTGCAGCCCGGGGCCCGTGCAGTCTTAATCCGCCCCTGGTACCAAAGATTGTTTGTTAACAACCATTATTGTTGTTGTGTCGTACCAAAGATTATTAACAACCATTATTGTTGTTGTGTTGTATCAAATATTGTTTAACAACCATTATTGTTGTTGTGTTGTATCAAAGATTGTTTAACAACCATTATTGTTTTTGTGTTGTACCAAATATTGTTTAACAACCATTATTGTTTTTGTGTTGTACCAAATATTGTTTAACAACCATTATTGTTGTTGTGTTGTACCAAAGATTATTAACAACCATTATTGTTGTTGTGTTGTATCAAATATTGTTTAACAACCATTATTGTTGTTGTGTTGTATCAAAGATTGTTTAACAACCATTATTGTTGTTTTGCTGTACCAAAGATTGTTTACAACCAATATTCCTGCAGTTGACTGGACAATGTCCATATAGATCATTCCTTATATTAGTGCAGTGGTGAATCTCAAGGTATTTAGCTCAACATTAAATGTGTTTGTGAGAGTCTGTTTTTTTTGTTTATTCCATCACACGATTGCCCCATCATTTGATTACCCCATCATATTTTTACCCCATTATATGATTACCCTAACATAATAATACCGCATTATTTGATTACCCCATCATTTGATCACCCCATCATACGATTACCCTATTATATGATTACCCCATCATATTATTACCCCATAATTTGATTACCTTATCATTTGATTACCCCATCATATTATTACCCTAACATATGAATACCCCATCATATGATTACCCCATCATTTGATTACCTCATCGTTTGATTATCCCATCATATGATTTGGTAATCACCCCTGGTCTAGCCATTAAGCTATACCTTGTTTACTCAAACATGTCATATTTTTGTATCCTTCTTGGCAAACGTTCGAGATGGAGGCAATTAATGACTTCTTTCGTTTCTAAAAAAACATGTTTCCAATAACTAAAAAAAGTTTTTAATTGATTCTAATGTTTCCGAAAATCGCCGAGTCATGTTTCCGAAGATAGCCGAAATTGTTTCCGAATATTGCCGAGTCATCTTCGGAGTGTTCCGTCAGCTGAGCTAAGGCTCTGAATATCTTCTAGTTATTGAGGTCACTACGACCTAAGGCGGGGCTCCTTATTTCAGTAAATGCTCCCACGCTTTCGATGTTTACACCCACAACTAATTTTTTTAACCCAGGGGTTCTCAAGCAGACAGGTGACCAAACGTGTCAACTTAATTAAGTGCCTCATATATGGGGGACCTTTGATGTGGACATGGGGACCTCTGATGTGGACATGAGAACATCTGATGTGGACAATAGGTCCTCTGGTGTGGACATGGGGACCTCTGATGTGGACAATAATTCCTCTGGTGTAGACTTGTGGACCTCTGATATGGACATGAGAACCTCTGATGCGGACAATAAGTCCTCTGGTGCAGACATGGGGACCTCTGATGAGGACATGAGGACCTCTGATATTGTTATAAGGACCTCTCATGTGGACATGAGGACCTCTGATGTGAACAATAGGTCCTCTGATGTGGACATGAAGACCTCTGGTGCTGACATAGGGACCTCTAATGAGGGCATGGTGACCTCTGATGTGGACATGGTGACCTCTTATACGGGCATGATGTTAACTTGGAACAATAAGTGACGTCGATGTTGTGTAAGGCGATGTATTTTTCTTACATTTTTGGGGCAAGGCGAATTGCGACAACTGTAACGACAGGTTATTTTAACAACACGATTG
>MUZC01000884.1:122609-135682 GCA_002072015.1 Radix auricularia
CCCCCCCCCCCCCGGCAGATCTCGAAAACCACTCATGTGCCCACGGGCGACTTTACCGAGAACCTCTGATAGTTGTCTGGCCCTGGATGACGTCAAGGTGCCCATGTGTTTCTCATGTCCGGAGCCACGAGTCAACAATGCGGTAGGGCGTCCAACATGCTTGTAATTATAATTGCGAGGGCTTTGAATAATGGCATCAAAAACTCATGGGGTCGTGACCCCACATACAACCCGATCTAACTGTTTCCCAGAACCTTATACCCACAATCCTTAGCTCGGCTCCATTTTATTTTTTGTAACAGACACTGGCTTTATAAATCGAGCGTTGTGGTGTGCCCTCCCCCCAAACCCCCATCCATTTAACTCCCGATTTCCTTTAGCCCCCTAACCCTCGATTCCACGAGTCGGTTGTCCTCGTTTAATTATCCCCACGAGGTAATCCAATTAGTATTATGGCGGATGTGAGAAAGAACTGGCAGCACATGCATTTTATTTGTGTTTGGCCGAGCATTGGCGAGTGTTCATTCTTTGAAGTGCTCAGTGCCGACGATTGAATAACGCTCGAGTTTTGATAACACCGAGGCGTTGTGCGCATCAAATACCGGGGGGCCCAAAGTAGGACCACCCATGTAGGAGGTGGGTTTTTGTTGGCGCTGTGGGTAAACGTCCTATTATGCTTGGTCGTTTTAATGTAGCGTCTTTGTAACTGATGTGTTGTAATATTAATCGCGGCGTTTGTTGAGAGCATCAGTCACTCAAAGACGTCAAATAATGTTGCTTTTATTTTTCTATACTGAAGATTATTGCGTCCTACATTTGTCCATGGTTTATGGCTGGACTTGCATTTGTATTGCTAAGTTTTAAATGATTATAATTTATAATGGTTGGGATTTATTTATTTTTTGGATTGAACATTGTATTTTAAAAAGGGCGGTCAGTTTATTGCAAGGTTAATATTGTTGAAAGTGTTTTTGTTTGTTTACTGTTTGCTGAAAACATCAAATCCTTTTATTGAATTTGTTCATTGATCAGTCAGTGGTGTTTGTACACATATAATTGAATATATTCGGTACAGATGTCGTATCATTTAAATTTTGTTGGAAATTAATCTCACGACTCACCAATCATTTACCTATTAAAATAATAATAAAATGATAATTTTTATAGCGCTGTATCCCAGCAAGGAGCCGGGCTCACAGCGCTTTACATGGAGATAACAATACATATATTAATTAAAGAAACATTCATATCATACTAACTACATAAATGACAATACGTTATACATATTACTAGGTGCAGGTGTAGAAAGTGCGGCGACGGATAGCTAGTGCCTGACCTTTGACCTGATCCCAACACTCCCTCACATTCAGTAGTCAACAAGAGAAATTTTCATGCCTTAAGAAATGAGTGCAACTTTATTTCTATAGTCACGGTGATAATAGTTTAGTGCGCAACATAGATGGTGTCGAGAAGATGGTGTATACAAGATGGTGTCAAGAAGATGGTGTCGAGAAGATGATGTCTATAATAAGGTGTGAAGAAGATGGTGTCAAGAAGATGGTGTCGAGAGATTGGTGTCTACAAGATGGTGTCTACAAGATGGTGTCTACAAGATGGTGACTAGAAGATGGTGTCGAAAAGATGGTGTCGAGAAGATGGTGTCGAAAAGATGGTGTGGAGAAGATGGTGTCGAGAAGATGGTGTCCAAAAGATGGTGTCGAGAAGATGGTGTCCAAAAGATGGTGTCGAGAAGATGGTGTAGAGAAGATGTTGTCGAGAAGATGGTGTCTACAAGATGGTGTCGAAAAGATAATGTCGAGAGGATGGTGTCGAGAAGATGGTGTCTATAAGATGGTGTCAAGAAGATGGTGTCTTCTTATCTTAGATAAGATATACAGACGCTCCTTCTATGCAGAAGATAATTGCGTCCACAGACCATGAGAGATGATCTGTTGGCAAGTGATGCAGCGGTCACAGGCCACGCATTACCCCAGCCGCCTAACTATTGTCTAGTTAGGTACCCATTCGGAGCTGGGTGACTCGGGGACTCCTCAGGCCGCGAGAACAAATCCTCACCTTCGTGTGGATTCGAACCCGTGACCATCGGTATGACAGTCGAGAGCGCTACCTCTCGACCACCACGTCCCACAACAAGAGAAGAGAAGATGGTGTCGAGAAGATGGTGTCTACAAGATGGTGTCTACAAGACGGTGTCTACTAGATGGTGTCTACAAGATGGTGTCTACAAGATGGTGTCGAGAAGATGGTGTCTATAAGATGGTGTCTACAAGATGGTTTCTACAAGGCGGTGTCTATAAGATGGTGTCGAGAAGATGGTATCTAGAAGACGGTGGCGAGAAGATGGTGTCGAGAAGATGATGTCGAGAAGATGGTGTCGAGAAGATGGTGTCTACAAGATGGTGTCGAGAAGATGGTGTCGAGAGTATGGTGTCGAGAATATGGTGTCTATAAGATGGTGTCGAGAAGATGTTGTCTACAATATGGTGTCGAGAAGATGGTGTCGAAAAGATGGTGTCTACAAGATGATGTCGAGAAGATGGTGTCTACAAGATGGTGTCTACAAGAAGGTGCCTACAAGATGGTGTCTACAAGATGGTGTCTACAAGATGGTGTCTACAAGATGGTGTCGAAAAAATGATGTCGATGAGTGGGTGTCGAGAAGATGGTATCTACAAGACGGTGTCTATAAGATGGTGTCGAGAAGATGGTGTCGAGAAGATGGTGTCGAGAAGATGGTGTCGAGAAGATTGTGTCGAGAAGATGGTGTCGAGAAGATGGTATCTTCAAGACGGTGTCTATAAGATGGTGTCGAGAAAGATGGTGTCGAGAAAATAGTGTCGAGAAGATGGTGTCGAGAAGATGGTTTCTACAAGATGGTGTCAATAAAAAGGTGTCGAGAAGATGGTATCTACAAGACGGTGTCTATAAGATGGTGTCTATAATATGGTGTCTATAAGATGGTGTCGAGAAGATGGTGTCGAGAAGATGGTTTCGAGAAGATGGTATCGAGAAGATGGTATCTACAAGACGGTGTCTTTAGATGGTGTCTATAAGATGGTGTCGAGAAGATGGTGTTTACAAGATGGTGTCTACAAGATAGTGTCTACAAGATGGTGTCGAGAAGATGGTGTTTACAAGATGGTGTCTACAAGATGGTGTTTACAAGATGGTGTCTACAAGATGGTGTCTACAAGATGGTGTCTACAAGATGGTGTCGAGAAGATGGTTTTTACAAGATGGTGTCTACAAGATGGTGTCTACAAGTTGGTGTCGAGAAGAGGGTTTTTACAAGATGGTGTCTACAAGATGGTGTTTACAAGATGGTGTCTACAAGATGGTGTCTACAAGATGGTGTCGAGAAGATGGTGTCGAGAAGATGGGGTCGAGAAGATGGTGTCGAGAAGATGGTGTTAAGTATTTCACAAATAATGGATGCTGTGCAGCATTGAGCTAACATTGGTCACGACCCCTATAGGAATGAAGACGAGTCACCACCCACCCCCTCCCCGCCCCCAGGGCCAACTATAGACTGGCAGAGATAAGTTCCCTTAATTATATGCATCTTGTATTACCTCCCTTATGATGGATGGGGACAAGGCTCACCCCACCATCGTGCACCCTGCCCCTTACAGTCGCGCTCTGAAACCTTTATTGAAATATCTTATCTAAATGTTATCAGTGAGCGGTTATGTCATGTATCTTTATATCAAGCTGTTATCTTTATATCAAGCTGTTATCTTTATATCAAAGTGTTATCCTTAAAATAGAGTTTACCTTTATATCAAGTTCTTATCATTTTATCAAAAAGGTTGTCCTTTATATCAAAGTGTTATCTTTATATAAAAGTATACTCTGTATATCAAATTGTTATCTTTATATCAAAGTATAAACTTTATATCAAAGTGTTATCTTTATATCAAAGTGTTATACACACAGATGAACTGACCATCAAGGGTGTGCACACAGATGAACTGACCATCAAGGGTGTGTACACAGATGAACTGACCATCAATTGCTGTGTACACAGATGAACTGACCATCAAGTGTTGTGCACACAGATGAACTGACCATCAAGGGTGTGCACACAGATGAACTGACCATCAAGGGTGTGCACACAGATGAACTGACCATCAAGGGTGTGTACACAGATGAACTGACCATGAAGGGTGTGCACACAGATGAACTGACCATCAAGGGTGTGTACACAGATGAACTGACCATCAAGGGTGTGTACACAGATGAACTGACTATCAAATGCTGTGTACACAAATTAACATACCAGGATGTGGTACGCCCAACGCCCCATGGTTCTAAAAATATATAAATGAAAGATCCCTTCTTGCAATATAGTACATTTAAAATTATATAAATAAGACTAATACTGTTTTTTTTTTAAAATAGTTTCTCTATAAATGGGAAAAAATTATTAGATTAAAATTTCGATTAATTATCTTTGTATAAAGAATATATAGATCCCGTTAAGTCGCCATTCATTATGTCACTCAATCGAGTAAGTCGCGGAACTTCCATGGCACTAAAGTTTCGTGACGTAACACAGCAAATTCGTTCTGCTATGCCAGAAATAAGGAAGAAAAACCTTTTTGTCTACATATGCACGTCTAAATAAATAATAAAAAATAATACAAGGGAAAGGTGTGTAACACAACAAAAAATTATGAAATAAATTGAAAGAATTAGCGGAGAAAAAAGAAATATTTTTTAAAGTTTTAATCAAATTTTAAACGATAAATTTAATTTTACTCGAAAAAATTTTTTAACGGTTAATCGAATAATTAATCAATAATTATTCGAAGTCCTGAGTATAACAAAAATGTTATATTTTATATATTCACTTTTCAAATTATTGTTCAAGAAGATAGATTTCTTTAGCATTAACATGAAAATTCTTGTATGAATGAAATCGATGGCAATTAAACTTAGGCATGCTGTTCACACAAAAAATGGTGACGAAAATTGTGCACTACGTCACGTTGCTGGCTACTCATAGACTTCCTTGACATAAATCTGTTAACAAGTTGATATTTAGTTTTATGCTCTTGAGATGGGCTGAGACCTATGTAAGTACTGCTATTTAAACTTGATCGAACAGTAGGAAAGGTGATGACAACAGACGTGACGTCAGTATGAGAGATGACAACAGACGTGACGTCAGTATGAGAGATGATGACAACAAACGTGACGTCAGTATGAGAGATGATGACAACAGACGTGACGTCAGTATGAGAGATGATGACAACAAACGTGACGTCAGTATGAGAGAGGATGAAAACAAACGTGACGTCAGGTGTATGAAAGATGATGACAACAAACGTGACGTCAGTATGAGAGATGATGACAACAAACGTGACGTCAGGTGTATGAAAGATGATGTTGTTTTGGACCTCAACTTATTTTCTCAGAAACTTTTGTACAATATGTGATAGGATAATTTAACGAAAAATGTAGATGCGTTTTATATGCATGTCTGTAACAATGAGAAATGGATACATACGACCATGTTTTCTTACATAATTATGTAGTCTTGTATAGGAATGTTTTTGGATGAAAACATGCCCCCATTAACTCCCCTTATCGCCGCCATCACGAGTTATCCACCATTTTAATCGCCCTCATTTCCTCGGGGTCAGATAGGGGTGGGGTGAGGAGGCGGGGCCCGCTGTTGTAAACATCCACTAACAAGACAAACGGGGTGGGCCCACCTGTCATAACGGAGGTCCGCCCGCCTGCCTTTGAAGTCCGGTCGTTAGACCCAGTTCATCTCCGACCTGGGTCCATTTCTGCGACAACAATTTATTAGGTTCAGATAGGTGTGACGTAAGGGGCCCCAGGATATGACCCCCGGGGTACAGAGAGACTCATTTTGTAAATTATCCGACTGGTGTAATTTGTCCGGACGCAGCCGGTCATTAATTTGCGGCAGTGTCTGAGAATGAACCACCAGGATATGTGAACGGCGTGGGTTTGACTTGAAATAACACGGAGATATAAATGGTGCAAGTCAGATGATGGGGTGCTGAGATGGGTTGAGGTGAGGGGGGTAGACATTTGAACATCCATTATATGGGGTGCTGATATGGGTTGAGGTGAGGGGGGTGTACACATTTGTACATCCCTCCTCTGGGGTGCTATCATGGGTTAGGGTGAGGGGCTGTAGACATTTGTAGATGCCTCGTATGGGGTGCTGAGATGGGCTGGGGTGAGGGGTGTAGACATTTTTAGACCCCTTATATGGGGTGCCGGGGAGGTTAGGGGTGTAGACATTTGTAGACCATGTCAGACATACATGACTGACCATGTCAGACATACATGATGTCGGGTATCGTTTTCTAGGGTTTAAGGTTCCCGGAGTTCACACCAACACTGTTGTACAATTAATGCAATTCAAAGTCCTTTTCAACAGCACAACATTTATTGACAGGTATGTAACTTGACATCAATGTAATCACCTATGCCGGCGTACACTCCAGCCAGCCAACACACAATTCTCACAGTTCCGCTCTTCTCGTGTTCACCCACCGGTGATCTCTCAACACGCCACTGGTCTCCGCCGCCTAACCCCTTGTCCTCTCTCACTGCGTCTGTCCTTACACACCGAGACCCACGAGTTTATACACGTGACCCCTGGACAGACCTTGGGTGGACATGAACACATTCACACGTGAATTGAGATTCGTTCACAGTCAAATACGATCTTGTGACCAGGCAAAAATACAACTTTAAAACGCAGTGGTTCTCATACCCCTGACACATGACTGACCATGTTAGACATATATGACTGACCATGTCAGACATACATGACTGACCATGTCAGACATACATGACTGACCATGTCAGACATACATGACTGATCCCGTAGGACATAGATGACTTACCATGTAGGATATGACTGACAATGTAGGACATGACTGACCATGTAGACATACATGAATATTTAGGACATACATGACTGACCATGTCAGACATACATGACTGACCATGTCAGACATACATGACTGACCATGTAGACATACATGAATATTTAGGACATACATGACTGACCATGTCAGACATACATGACTGACCATGTCAGACATACATGACTGACCATGTCAGACATACATGACTGACCAAGTAGGCATACATGACTGACCATGTAGGACATACATGAATATTTAGGACATACATGACAGCCCAAGTAGCACAAAGAGTCGACAATGAATACAGCTATTTAATTAACTTTATTATAAAAGAAGCGCTCATTGATACTCAACTTATTACAGCCGCCGTTTGGGCGGGAGATTTCTAATTGTATACTTAGTAACTAATTATATCTGCTCTATATATATCTGATTAAATCTGCTCTCTATATATCTGATTAAATCTGCTCTCTATATATCTGATTATATCTGCTCTCTATATATCTGATTATATCTGCTCTCTATATATCTGATTATATCTGCTCTCTATATATCTGATTAAATCTGCTCTCTCTATATCTGACTATATCTGCTCTCTCTTTATCTGATTATATTTTCTCTCTATATATATATCAGATTATATCTGCTCTCTATATATTTACGTTTAAATTGAAGTTTACACTAAACAGATTCTATATGTGATCTTGTGTTTTTAGTGTTTATGCGCTTGCGTTGTGCCTCCTTTCCATTGTGTCTCCAGTGATATGTTTGTTGTGTATGTTGAAAGACAGCTGTTTCCAGGGATATGTTTGTTGTGTATGTTGAAAGACAGCTGTTTCCAGTGATATGTTTGTTGTGTATGTTGAAAGACAGCTGTCTCCAGGGATATGTTTGTTGTGTATGTTGAAAGACAGCTGTTTCCAGGGAAATGTTTGTTGTGTATGTAGAAAGGCAGCTGTTTCCAGGGATATGTTTGTTGTGTATGTTGAAAGACAGCTGTTTCCAGTGATATGTTTGTTGTGTATGTAGAAAGACAGCTTTTTCCAGTGATATGTTTGTTGTGTATGTAGAAAGGCAGCTGTTTCCAGTGCTATGTTTGTTGTGTATGTTGAAAGACAGCTGTTTCCAGTGATATGTTTGTTGTGTATGTTGAAAGACAGCTGTTTCCAGTGATATGTGCTGTTTCCAGTGATATGTTTGTTGTGTATGTTGAAAGACAGCTGTTTCCAGTGATATGTTTGTTGTGTATGTAGAAAGACAACTGTTTCCAGTGATATGTTTGTTGTGTATGTAGAAAGACAGCTGTCTCCAGTGATATGTTTGTTGTGTATGTAGAAAGACAGCTGTCTCCAGTGCTATGTCACAAGCACTGGAAATATGGAGTTGCTGGAACTATCAATGGTGTCTTCATTCAAGTGTGTCTCTAGTGGTGTCGCAACAACACCCCCTCACCCCCGCCTTGTCTACATCCCCCTCATCGCGTCTTTTCTCTACACCCCCCCCCCAAAAAAAAAAAAAACTCGGAAGGTCACACGAGGTCACCCTAGAGCATGCTACAGGTCACTGTACCTCCCGAAGGTCACTTCGTGCCGGGGCGGGGTTAGTTCTGGAGGAGATGAGTGAGACGAATAATACTCTCACCTCCCTGTTATATTCACCCCCCCTCGATGGGCCGCCACTCGGGGACGTCCAACAATGGACACCCGGACAATGTCCATATTGTCACGCGACGTTTTGCTCATGTCACGGCCGCCCGTCAAAGGGAGGTTATTGGGGAACAAGGGCTAAACCCAACAATCAAGAGGCCCACAAGGGCCAGCACTCTATCCAAGGGGACACAATGTGTCCGTCGGACCGCGACCCTGACAACGGGGACAAGGGTCTGGTTCACGCCCCACTGACCACAAGGTTACCAGCGACCTTATGTTGTGTGGTTGGTTAGAGTGAATTCAAGCAGGTGAGCTATGGCTATTGCTCCTCGCGGCTAACCTGTCAATAAACGCCTATGAAAGAAGCGTTAAAAGCCGTTAAGAAATTTACATCAAGTGGTGGCGTCAAATTGGATTCGGCGGATATTAAGGACACCCGAAAATAAATTAAAAATTTTTCCTTTACGGAAATTTTTACAAAAAGCAATTTGGGTTAAACGTTTTTAATAGTTCAGACGAAAATACCAAACAAATATGTTTTTACTTTACACATTAGAATATTTTCATTTTGACACAAGTTATATCAATTTGTTTTAGTGGTATACACATTCGGAGCGCTCGCAAAGTAAATTAATATATGTAAATTTTGACTGCATAAATTATCATATTCATAACGGTTGTTTGTGTTCTATAAATTATTAAAGTATTCTTTTAATAACCAATATGTGGTGTGTGTGTGTGTGTGTGGGGGGGGGGGTCGCTCTGAGCTGGTTGAATGTTGGGGTTGAGGTGTTAGAACTGATAGTATTGGGTTGTTCTGATTTAGAGGGGGTGTTCTTATCTTAGATATACAGACGCTCCTTCTATGCTGAAAATAATTGCAAATGATGCAGCGGTCACAGGCCACGCATAACCCTGCCGCCTAACTATTGTTAGTTTGGCACCCATTCGGAGCCTGGTGACTCAGGGACTCCTTAGGCCACAGGAACTAATCCTTGCCTTCGCATGGACTCGAACTCGTGACCATCGGTACGCCAGTCAAGCGCACTTGCCCCTTGATCACCGTGTCCGCAGTGTCATATTTCCCAATTTGGAGACCCTTGTTATTGCCAGAGTGTCATATTAAACAACTCGGAGACCCTTGTTATTGCCAGAGAGTCATGTTAAACAACTCGGAGACCCTTGTTATTGCCAGAGTGTCATGTTAAACAACTCGGAGACCCTTGTTATTGCCCGAGTGTCATATTAAACAACTCGGAGACCCTTGTTATTGCCAGAGTGTCATGTTAAACAACTCGGAGACCCTTGTTATTGCCCGAGGACTCTCCATATACCAGATTAAACCAGCTACCACAAAGTCCTGGATCGCTATCGCAATACTTGGTCTCACGCAATGAACCTCAGGCACTTAGCACCCAGGGTGTGCACGTTTCAGATATAACAATGGTGGATATCACGTGACCTCGGGTGACAGTAGATCTCAACATTTCAGAAGATTGGAGAAAGCAAATGAATATTAAAGCCTCTGTTTTCCCGTTCCATTTCAAATAAATGTAGCTTGGTGTATGTTACACATGCATGGGAGAATTACAACTGTAGTACCAAGACGGGACTACGCCACTAGGCCGATAGACTTAGTCAAGGTTGCGGTACGTTACGTCTTCCCAGTATTTAATAGAATCGAGAGTGCTGACGCCATGAGGGCTCACCGGGGCAGTTACAGTGCAATGGTTCCCGTATCAAATGTAGAACTTTTTTTTTTATAATAGCCACGATGAGTAGTCACGTGTTCTTTAGTCTTTGGTATTTTGATGTTGTCAATGATGTTTCTTGTCACTGGTGTTGTCAAAGCTGTCACTGATGTTATCACATTAGTCACTGATGTTGTCACTGTTGTCACTGATGTTGTCATAGTTGTCAATGATGTTGTCACAGTTGCTGTCACAGATGATGTCACTTGTTTGTCACAGATGATGTCACTTGTTTGACACTGATGTTGTCACTAACGCTGTCACTGATTTTTTTCAGGGATAGGTTTCATTAGAAATATTTATGTAACCATTTAATGAATGCGATAACCACAATTATATTTTTGTCTAAACCACTGACCGACATTTTATCTGCTTTCTGTCAACGACTAGTAAATCTACAGGTGTCACAGTTTAACAGAAGTTTACTGAAGATTTGAGAACCTTCGTGGACCCTTGTTTACTGAGCGAAACGATTCAAACATGAAACGGGAAAAAAACTGAACAACTTTTAGCGATCCAAGTGAGACAGCTGGTACGGGAGGTGTCGTGTATTAGCTCTTCATTGTTGTCATTGTGGTTTGTTCGCTAACGAAGGCATCTCGCCGACACATTTTTTTTTCTTCTTCAGGTCTTTCCGTCCTTTTTTTTTTCTCTCTAAAAACTTTCCGTCTAACCAGACGGCATTCTCTCTATTGCTATACCTCTGTAAACGAGTGTTTTCTTGCTGGGTTCATCTTTATAGAGTCGCACGCGAGGGCTGATAACCTCGTGGAGACCAGTTTTAAGAGGTCCTCACGTACTGTACCGTAGTACTCCGAGGGTCAGAATATGTTTTATCTCTTGACCAGTTAAAATGACCACGGGCTACTTTCAGAATAACTTTTTAAAGCACACACACACACACCCGGGCACACACATTCGCACAGACACACACGTAAAGTTACTATATCACACCAATTACTGAGTGAGAAACCGTGTAATAAATGATATCAAATCTATTGTCAGTTTTCAAGGCATCTTGTAACACAAACTGGTCTTGTCTGTGACTTAATGTCTACTCTATATTAACAGATCTTGTCTGTGACTTAATGTCTACTCTATATTAACAGATCTTGTCTGTGACTTAATGTCTATACTATACTAACTGGTTTTGTCTGCGACTTAATGTCTACACTATATTAACTGGTCCTATCTGAGACTTAATGTCTATGCCACTAATATGTATCTATAATAGCCATGTAGTTATGATGAACCAAGACCGGTTTTGTCAAAAGCAGATGTTACATTTCATAAGATTGCATAAAAACGTCCAACATACAACAACAACGACATCCCCCCACCCCAACCAACCAAAGACCTGGGATTGTGTTAATCTGTGGGAAGAAGAATGGTGGAAGTAACCTTGACACTAGCCCTAACCAGACAAGGGTGTTAGGTGTCATGGGATCTGACAATGGTGTTAGGTGTCATGGGATACGTGGCGGATACCTTTTAAAATGTATATTTCAGTGTGATTTTGGGGGGGGGGGAACAAAAGGTAAGGGCCGTTTTGTTCGGTCTTCAGAATCTAATAACATATGGGCACCTGATCTCTTAGAGTCAACCAACTGTGACGGAGAAATCTTGGTGGGGTTTTTAATTTCTTTTTTTTTAAACCTTTCCCGCTTCCCACCCCCTTTGTTGTTTAGGATAAAATTAGAATTGTACTCGTGATTATGTAACATACCCGAAATAACATTTTAACCTTTAACCTTTAACCTTTTATCATAACAATCATTGTATTACAGGGAATAGCACAAAAGCTATGTTTATCATTAATATAAATGTTGTTACGTTAATTTTGAAAATAAATTTCGAAAAGATGAAAATTTTACATTTATTTTTCCGCCACTAGGGTCGAGCTGACATTTAGAGCTGTATTATAAACGCACATCACGACCAATCAGATCATTCAAACAATTAGGTCAAGCTGATATTATGAGCTGTGTTATAAACGCACATCACGACCAATCAGATCATTCAAACAATTGGGTCAAGCTGACATTATGAGCTGTATTATAAACGCACATCACAACCAATCAGATCATTCAAACAATTGGGTCAAGCTGACATTATGAGCTGTGTTATAAACGCACATCACGACCAATCAGATCATTCAAACAATTGGGTCAAGCTGACATTATGAGCTGTGTTATAAACGAACATCACGACAAATCACATCATTCAAACAATTGGGTCAAGCTGACATTATGAGCTGTGTTATAAACGCACATCACGACCAATCAGATCATTCAAACAATTGGGTCAAGCTGACATTATGAGCTGTGTTATAAACGAACGACTCCATCACGACCAATCAGATCATTCAAACAATTGGGTCAAGCTGACATTATGAGCTGTATTATAAACGCACATCACGACCAATCAGATCATTCAAACAATTGGGTCAAGCTGACATTATGAGCTGTGTTATAAACGAACGACTCCATCACGACCAATCAGATCATTCAAACAATTGGGTCAAGCTGACATTATGAGCTGTGTTATAAACGAACGACTCCATCACGACAAATCAGATCATTCAAACAATTAGGTCAAGCTGACATTATGAGCTGTGTTATAAACGAACGACTCCATCACGACCAATCAGATCATTCAAACAATTGGGTCAAGCTGACATTATGAGCTGTGTTATAAACGAACGACTCCATCACGACAAATCAGATCATTCAAAC
>MUZC01000884.1:139392-154331 GCA_002072015.1 Radix auricularia
CTAAAAAGATATATAAATAATCAGCTCGGATCACGGAAAGTAACGACACACAACGACCAACGTCAGAACTAGGAAACAACGACCAACGTCAGAACTACGACACACAACGACCAACGTTAGAACTACGACACACAACGACCAACGTCAGCACTACGACACACAACGACCAACGTCAGAACTAGGAAACAACGACCAACGTCAGAACTAGGAGACACAACGACAAACGTCAGAACTAGGACACAACGACCAACGTCAGAACTAGGACACACAACGACCAACGTCAGAACTACGACACATGAAGACCAACGTCAGAACCACGACACATGTTCAACGTCAAACCATAACAAAATACCAACCCTCACTAATCCTCGCAATGTGTTGACATCTCTTTATTGTTGTTTTTTGCGCAAGCAGCCCTCCCCTCCCCGAATTGTTTCTGTAAGTGGCTAATGGTGCACTTTCCCGAAACGTTGTTTCCCCAAATGGCTTTGTTTTCCTTCGACTTCTGAGGGCGTCATTGGCGTGAGGGGTGGGGGGTGAGCTGGATTAACGGGGGATAATCACCTTTTGTTAAGCCCTAATCTGAAATCCGTTTAGTTGAAGGGGCGAAAGTTTATGAGAGAAGCAAAATTCAATAACAGAAGGACAAGCCTAGCACTTCCAAGGCTAATACTGCTATCAGCGGTCCTCAAAATTCAATAAAAGAAGGACATGCATAGCATTTCCAAGGCAAATACTGCTATGAGCGGTCCTCAAACTTTCTAGTTTAAGCAAAAAATTTGCCTTTGATACAACCAAAATGTAACCGGTAGAAAAATCTCTATATCCCATTAGTCACAAAAGAATTATACATGTATCCCACCAGATTTATTAAAACATTCAAGAAAGATATACGTATATCCCACAAGAGTTATCCATATATCTCACAAGAGTTATCCATATATCCCACAAGAGTTATCCATATATCCCACAAGAGTTATCCATATATCCAACAAGACATCCATATATACAAAAAGATTTATCCATATATCCCACAAGAGTTATCCATATATCCCACAAGACTTATCCATATATACCAAAAGATTTATCCATATATCCAACAAGAGTTATCCCTATATCCCCACATAACTTATCCACATATCCCACAAGAGTTATCCCTATATCCCACAAAACGTATCTATAAAACCCACAAGACCATTCCCTGATGTTTCTATATTCCGTCTGTCCATGAACAGGTAATGTCTTATTGTAAAGTTCTTCCAAATGTTTGATGAGGATGGCCAAGTGCACAAGTTGTTTACCTTTTTTTTAATCCTTTATATTTACTTGTCTTTTCAGAGCCGTGCGTCCCGAAAAACTGTGCATTGATTTTTAACCCATTTCCTCGTAAGCTAGTGAGCTGAAAATTTGCTGGCAGACTCGCGCCAATGATAAAAATTAGGTATAAAAGTTTAAGATAAATCGAATATACTGTAATAGAATTATTGAGTTTATCAATTATTTTATTTATCTCTATGTATCACATTAATTTTTGAGATAGAGTGTCGTGGTGGGTATTATGTTCAACAGCCTTTCATGTCGCGCAATAAGGTGCGCATTACATTAACCGTAGATCTACTTTTTGAAAATATATTCACGATCGGTGCGCATTATATTAAACATGTTTTACCAGACATAACTAGACTTTCGCTTTTTCGGATTGTTTTGCCCTGCGTATTATAATGAACATCCTTATAGATCAAGTTATGTCTCGTAAATAAAGGACTTATAGTCAAAAACTTTTTTTTTTTATTGATTACATTTTTACACAAATTTATCTTTTCAAAACATTTGCTTAGAATAGGTCTTAAATCTCGTGGGTGGATTTAAAGGTTTAACTTATATTATGGTACCAAATCAACTGTCAAAGCTAATATATTTTTAAAAAATTGAACAATTTTATGAGGGCGTCGGATAATAGTTATTTTTGGTGCAGTCGGGTTTTTTTTTGTTTTTTTTTTTTTTAAACTGTGCGCAAATAGCTTTACGAACGAACGAACGTACATTGCAAATCGTATAAATTGATATATATATATATATATNNNNATATATTATGTGAGCTATATAAAAATTGAAAATCACTAATTCTCCTATTTCCCGTATAGGTAGAAGCATGAAACTTTGGAAATTTTTTGAGTGCACGCTCCCGACGAAAACTGGCAACAAAAAAAAAGTTAAAACTCCCTCTCATAGGGGGGGGGGGGCGGGGCCCAAATAGAGTTTTTCTTATATTAAAAAACCGACTCATCACTAATTCTCCAATTTTCCGTGTAGGTAGGAGCATGAAACTTTGGAAAATTGTTAAGTACCCTCTCAGGACGAAAGTTGGTGTAAAAGAATTTTGAAATACACACTCATGGGGGCCGGGGCCCCAAAAACTGTTTTTTCCTGATATGAGTTATATAAAAATTGAAAATCACTAATTCACCTTTTTTTCGAGTAGGTAGACTCATGGAACGTTGGCCGGGGGTCCAAATGTAGTTTTTTCCTAATATAAACCAAATAAAAACTGAAAACCACTAATTGACCCATTCCCCATGTAGGTAGAAGTATGAAACTCTGTGAAGTTGTTGAGTACAATCTCCCAATGATAATTGGAGAAAGAGAATGATACATTTCCACTCATGGGGGGCCGGGGCCGAAAACCCCTTTTTTTTTTTTGGCTATATAAAACTGAATCATCACTAATTCTCCAAGATTCCGTGTAGGTAAAAGCTTGAAACTTTGGGAAGTTGTTGATACCCTCCCGCGATCGTAAGAGGCAAAAATATTAAATCATCTCTCACTAGGGGGAAGATTGCCTAACTATAGGTTTTTCCCAATATGAGGTATATAAAACGTCTCATCTTTTAATCTCCAAGTTCTTGTGTACGTAAGAGCCTGAACATTTGGGGAAGTTGTTGTGTGCCCTCCTGCAAAATGTAAAAGACTAAAAAGATATATAAATAATCAGCTCGGATCACGGAAAGTATGTAATTTTTAACTTTTTATTTTTGTTTTTCAGTCGGGCCATGACAGACAGACAAGACGGTTTAAATTAATATATTTAGTATATCCATCATGATTCAGATTAAAATCAATAGGTGTTTTGAATTGGTGTTACGCGGGTTCTCAACGCTAACTGAAATCCTAATTTACCCCAGCAATGCGCGGGTAAATTGCTAATATACATATATATATATATATAATATATATGTATACACGCAGTGTATGATGTAAGTACCACACTCTCCTCTACTTCCCACACGAACACACACACAAACCAACCTAATACAACGGTTCGCTTTGATTCACATTTGAAATACATCAAACGCTTCAATCGCAGACACACACACACACACCAAACCCTCGCTAGGCTCGACTCTCAAGTATGTGACGCAGATTTGTGTTACGAGCACGGACAATACTCTCGGGCCAAATGTTTCTGGCGGCAACAATGGCGGGTCCCCTCATAAATTTACATCGGATCACAATAGCGGCTATTGGCAGCCGAAGAAAAAGTGATATTTGAAAGGCTGCCTCGACAGGAGCCCGGAGAGAAAGATTTAATCGGCCCCAGATCAATCCTACCGCGACAACACAACAATTCCATCTTAGCGATCTCCAGCAGCACAATAGAGCAATGGATTTTATGTTTCGAGTTTATTGTTGTTGGAGATTTTTTTTTTAATAACTTGAAAATTATTTTTGAACTCGATCCTAAGCTCGGTTAGAGAATAGCGCGAGTTGGTATTATTTACTTTCACCCCCACCACATCCACCCACTACGTGGTATATGGAACAGTTATTTTTTTTAACATGTGACTCTTAAATGCAATTTTTATAATTTACCTACATTTAAGTATATTTATCCATCCGTAACTTCATTTATCTATATTTATTTATTTAAATTAATCAAGATATGGGGATTTCCGGACCCTTACATCTGTTGCTGCCCTATGACAGCTTGCCTACACACAACTGAATGGAGTTTTTAGGACACCAGAAATTTAAATGATGGTACAAGCAGAGGCGTAGGCAGTGGGGTGTATAGGGGGCTTAAATTTTCTTGCATTTTAAAATATTGGGAGAGGGGTGCCTCGGTCATGAGAGGAACCGTACGTCCCCTCTACGACAACCACAAAGACTGGCTACGCCACTGCCAACAACAACACAGACATACTTCTGACAACATCACGTGAAGTGTTAATGACTCAGTGGTATACTTTACATGACTCAATGGTATACTTTACATGACTCAGTGGTATACTTTACATGACTCAGTGGTATACTTTACATGACTCAGTGGTATACTTTACATGACTCAGTGGTATACTTTACATGACTCAGTGGTATACTTTACGCTATAGCTTTAAAAATATAGAATTATCTAAATTAAGACTAGGTATGGTTTTAAAATGAGTATATTTTTAACAGGAGATATTTTAGCACTGTAAATGACAATAAGCTCTAACTAGAACAAGTTACTCAAAAAATGTACATGTTAACAAGCTCTAACTAGAAAAATGTTAACAAGCTCTAACTAGAAAATGTTAACAAGCTCTAACTAGAAAATGTTAACAAGCTCTAACAAGAAAATGTTAACAAGCTCTAACTAGAAAATGTTAACAAGCTCTAACTAGAAAATGTTAACAAGCTCTAACTAGAAAATGTTAACAAGCTCTAACTAGAAAAATGTTAACACGCTCTAACTAGAACAAGTTACTAATAAAAATCTCCAAACTCTTCTTGCCACTTAAACAAAACCAATCTGACCTCTTGCACAGTCAGTAACGAATGGTGGTGTTGTTGTTTTCCAAACATCTTTGATGTTGTGTTGGTCAGCACAGGGCCACAACAGTGACGGACATTGTTTGACCTGCAGGCACTTACTGGAACAGGTCACATGATCATTATCGTCTCAAGCATCCTCCGTCCCGCAACACACACACACTCTCTCTCTCTCCTCATTGAGTCTGACCGATGGTTATCGTGGGAGGTCAACTGCTTCTTGACCCCAACTCTTGGCCACTCAGGTGACGACTCTGATTGTTCTCAAAGGTCAGAACTGGTCAAGTAAATGATAAGTTCCTGTTGGCTGTGGTCAAGTCAATGACAAGTTCCTGTTGGCTGTGGTAAAGTCAAACACAAGTTCCTGTTGGCTGTGGTCAAGTCAAACACAAGTTCCTGATGGCTGTGGTCAAGTCAAACACAAGTTCCTGTTGGCTGTGGTAAAGTCAAACACAAGTTCCTGATGGCTGTGGTCAAGTCAAACAGAAGTTCCCGTAAGCTGTGGTCAAGTCAATGATAAGTTCCCGTTGGCTGTGGTCAAGTCAATGACAAGTTCCTGTTGGATGTGGTCAAGTCAATGACAAGTTCCTTTTGGCCTTGGTCAAGTCAAACACAAGTTCCTGTTGGCTGTGGTCAAGTCAAACACAAGTTCCTGTTGGCTGTGGTCAAGTCAATGACAAGTTCCTGTTGGCTGTGGTCAAGTCAAACAGAAGTTCCCGTAAGCTGTGGTCAAGTCAATGACAAGTTCCTGTTGGCTGTGGTCAAGTCAATGACAAGTTCCTGTTGTCTGTGGTCAAGTCAAGGACAAGTTCCTGTTGTCTGTGGTCAAGTCAAACACAAGTTCCTGTTGGCTGTGGTCAAGTCAAACACAAGTTCCTGTTGGCTGTGGTCAAGTCAAACACAAGTTCCTTTTGGCTGTGGTCAAATCAAACACAAGTTCCTGTTGGCTGTTGTGAAATGAGAGAATTTAATCTGAGACTTTGTCAACAAAACTTCTCCTAGCCAAACAGTAATAACACAACAAACCTGTCCTAGGCAAACAGTCATAATACAACACACCTGCCGTAGGCAAACAGTCATAATACAACAACTGAAATGAGGTAAACATGATATCACGGAATAATACTTTCGCCCTATTTTCGGGTATGGGGGGGGGGGGGGGTTAAGTATTAAGTGCTTTCCATGGTCTTAGACTTTAAAGAGAACAACGACTGTAACCAGCTAACCTCAATTAGGAGTCAATCAATGGCATCCCAATAGTTCACCACACACATACACACGCATAAACACACGCTCTGTTTTCGTCTATTTGTGACCGTTTTATAGAGGTGTGACCGTTTTATAGAGGTGTGACCGTTTCATAGAGGTGTGACCGTTTTATAGAGGTGTGATTTTCTCCGTTAGTTAACCGTAAAGGGAGACAATAAATCACATGACGTAAACAATGGCAACACTTAACAGGTGCGGAGGCGTCACGGAGAGGTGTTTAAAGGGGTGGGGTGGGGTGGGGTGGGGTGGCATAGTCGGCGCATCACATATTTTGATATGATGGCGGTACCATATTAATTTTTGACATGATGGCAGTACTATCATAAAGTTTGATATGATGGCAGTACTATCATAAAGTTTGATATGATGGCAGTACTATCATAAAGTGTGACATGATGGCAGTACTATCATAAAGTGTGACATGATGGCAGTACTATCATAAAGTTTGACATGATGGCAGTACTATCATAAAGTTTGATATGATGGCAGTACTATCATAAAGTGTGACATGATGGCAGTACTATCATAAAGTTATAAAGTTTGATATGATGGCAGTACTATCATAAAGTGTGACATGATGGCAGTACTATCATAAAGTTTGATATGATGGCAGTACTATTATAAAGTGTGACATGATGGCAGTACCATCATAAAATTTGAAATGATGGTGGTACCATCATTAAGTTTGACATAATGGTGGTACCATCATAAAGTTTCCGATCTTGGCAGTAGACTTTTCCACCCATTAGTTTTTGTTGATCCGCCCCTGAGAGGATTAATTTCGGCCTCTTTCATAAAACAATCCCATGATTCAACGATCACGTTAGGTTAAGCTGAGAAGTTTTGTTCACTTAACAATGGCCGACATTGGTGATCAATACACCGGAGTCGGCTATCGATGACTGTAAATCAATCGCCTTACCTTTGTCAGGTGTACCTTAAAGTGTGGATCGGAGAGAGTGGGTCTTACCTTTGTCAGGTGTACCTTAAAGTGTGGGCCTTAACTTTTTCAGGTGTACCTTAAAGTGTGGGCCTTAACTTTTCAAGTGTACCTTAAAGTGTGGGCCTTAACTTTTTCAAGTGTACCTTAAAGTGTGGGCCTTAACTTTTTCGAGTGTACCTTAAAGTGTGGGCCTTAACTTTTTCAAGTGTACCTTAAAGTGTGGGCCTTAACTTTTTCAAGTGTACCTTAAAGTGTGGGCCTTAACTTTTTCAAGTGTACATTAAAGTGTGGGCCAGAGAGAGTGGGTATTACCTTTGTCAGGTGTACCTTAAAGTGTTGGCCAGAGAGAGTGGGTATTACCTTTGTCAGGTGTACCTTAAAGTGTTGGCCTGAGAGAGTGGACCTTACCTTTGTCTTGTGTACCTTAAAGTTTGGGCCTTAACTTTTTCATTTGTACCTTAAAGTGTGAGCATCACCTTTGTCTGGTGCTTCTTAAAGTGTGGGCCGTAGGGAGTGGGCCTTACCTTTGTCGGGTGTATCTCAATGTGTGGGCCGAAGAAAGTGGGCCTTAATATATGCTTAGAAAGGAACCACAACTGATATTAATTACTCGACCACACACTTTCTTCCTACCCCTGAATTTTATCAAATATTTAACGACCCTGACCCTTAACAAATCTTTAACGACCCTGACCCCTAACAAATATTTAACGGCCCTGACCCCTAATAAATCTTTAACGGCCCTGCATGGGCAATATTGAATGTTTATCAGCCATTTATATCTGTGACGAAATTTATGAACGCGCAATTAATAAAAAAGAAAAGGAAATATCTCTAAAGGCGCACCATTTCGCGCGGTGAGGCTGTATAGTTAAATACGCATATTAACTGTTGATGTTTGATCATCCAATCAACGCAAATTACATGAAACACGTCATCTAGGGAATGTGAGCGAGGGACCATTCTTCGTATTCTTCCATTGAGGTGATGGAATCAACTGATATGTGTTTACTCAGATTGTAATCATCAAGGAACCAAACATTCCGAAATCCATATAAAAATCTGGTCCCTGGTTACCGGAAAGCCAAGATTCACTCATCTTATACGACCGGTGCCAGATGAGAGTATTGCAACAGTGTCCATCAGGCCAAGGACAAAACCACCCTAGTAAGCCCTGAGACTGAGAATCACCCACCCAACACGTCTAGAGACGGTCATCCTCGATTCCGGATAGATCATCTACACCCAGCGGTGTACATACCCGTACCCGGCTGATGCCGATCCGCCATTCCCAGGTGAGGGTCGAAGCCGATTAGCCACGAGTCCACTCGTGCTGATCGAAGCCTGAAAACTCCTCGTTTTCAGAAGTCGCTTATAAACATAAGTGAATATTCATACTCTTCAAGAGATATATCTTGTGTATCCAGTGAAGTCCAGCAGGAAGTTATTTACACCGTCACTCAACAAGGATCAGCACCACAAAGTCGTTTGCAGTTACTCAACAGTGGAGTCAGCCTGCTCCAAAGGACCAGCACCACAGAGTCATCTGCAATCACTCAACAGTGGAGTCAGCCTGACCCACGGTTCAGCACCACTGAGTACGGACCAGAACTACTCCTCAAGGACATCAGCTGAAGTATCAACTATAGCGCCTCGCAAGGACACGGGGATTTAATCTTTAAGTACCATAGAATTGAACATTAGTATAAGGGCAGAAGCCTAATGATGATGTCATTGTTATAGGGAATTGATAAAAGCTTTCTTTAGCACTTAATCATGAGAGATTTGGATTAGTTTAAAATTCATTGTGTAGAATCAGAGTAAGTTTCGAATAAGACAGATAACTTTAATATATATCAATTAATGATTATTTCTCAATACAATGTACATAGTGTAAATAAACTTTTATTTCGTTTAACTTTACACTATTCTTGTTTGTTGTCATCAATTGCGAGATCACTAAAGTTGTATCCTTGTAGGCGAGAAGGTATTTATTATAATCATTATCAATTATCCCTAAACCACGAACCAAAGTACAGGAAACACATCTTTTATCGCCACAATATCACATCTTCAACGTCGTTGTACTTTATGAAAGTTTATACGGCCCTGAACTATATCAAATTTTTAACGGCCCTGGACGAAGTCCAATTTTTAGCGGTCCTGAACTATATTAAATTTTTAACGGCTTTTGTATGTTCTATATTTATACTATAACGGCCCAATGCCTTCACACCAAACGTGTATGGTATCAATATTGAAATGTCCGTCAATGAACGGTCAATGAGAACATAAAAGTCGGTTGTTGGATTGTTTCGGTCATTTCATTTGGCGCAGACATCACATATAATATTGGCTATTTATAGTAGCATCCGTTGTAACGACGGCGAAACTTGTCCCCTGGAGGTAAGCAGGTCTGGATTTGTTTGAAGAGAGGTTGGAGGCGTTGGAGGGGGGATAAGTGTGGGGGATGAGCAGGAAGGTGTTTGCAGGGAGGAGGAGTGAAGTGTGGGGAGGAAGGAGGGAAGTGTTTGGAAGAAGGAGTAAGGGTCAACAACGCAAAGCATAGTCATTTAATCACCCATGTTTAAATAAAAGCGGCAATATGTTGGGAGTCAACATTTCAATTAGAAAATTTGACACTTTAAATGAATGCAAGGAACACAATTTGGTATCGAAGTCATAAAAGCAACCCGTAAAAACAAAGTAGTTGACTATAAATCCCTTATATATATATGAGACAGAACTAACAGTATTGATTACATTCAAAATAATATGGACTGCGAAAAACAATTTGCCGGCTGAACGTGACTTAACTTTCTTGCCATCAAACGGGGACGGGTAGGGGTGGGGGTGTGGTCACCGATGGTTGGAATGAACTCCAGCAAACACATGGATGTCAACAGCAACAGACGGATAACATACATTTATGTAGAAAGAAACTAAACGTGCATTAATTTAATTACGGTACATTCGATCGATCTGAAATTTTGATGCAATGCATTGTTAGGTGACACAAGTCTATGTGCAAAATTTCAGCTCTATAGCATGACTGAAAGTGGGTCATTTTTTACTTTTGTTTTTCCGCCAGACCAACAAGGGACGATGGTGAAATTAATATAAGGGATTTAATTAAACAACCCGTAAAAACAAAGTTTTTGGCTGTAAATCCCTTATATTTGAAAAAGAGCTAAAAGTATTGATTATATTCAAAATAATATCCATAGCGCGACAAACATTTACAGACTGAACTTGAATTGACTCCGAAATGCTGTAAAATGGGGACGGGTGGGGGTGCTGGGTGGTCACCGATCGTTGGAGTGAACTCAGCAAACACATGGATATCAACAACAGACTGCTACCATACATTTATATAGAGATAAACTAAAAGTGTATTCATTTAATTATGGTACGTTCGATCGATCTGAAATTTTGATACAATGCATTGTTAGAAGACTCAAATCTACGTGCAAAATTTCAGCTCGCTAGCAACACGGAAAGTGGCTCATTTGTTACTTTTGTTTTTCCGACGCCCCGACGGACGGACAAAGAAGGGAGAGATGGCGTTGAAGTTAACATAAGTGATTTAAAAATGGGTACCGATGTCAGATTCGATATGAAAGTGAAAACTAAACCGTCACTGGCTGAAGAGCACTTGTTTGTGTCTCCCTCTAAAATTATAGGTCTGACGGTTTTTGTGGTGTTCTGGTATTGAATCCACGGGTAATTTCACAAAACTCACCATCTGAGTTTATTTTAGTCATATCGTCGTAACGAATACTTGGAAATCTCCGTACTCAAGGCTCCGATTTTTGAAGGAAATTGAAATGTTCTCGTTTTGAATTAATTAAATAAGAAATGTAATTGGGGGTAAGGGATTGGGGGTGGAGGTGTACTTAATGCTCAGATGAAGGTGGAGTCATGTGGTGGAGTTACATGGTGGAGCCATGTGGTGGAGTTACGTGGTGGAGCCATGTGGTGGAGTTACGTGGTGGAGCCATGTGGTGGAGTTACATGGTGGAGCCATGTGGTGGAGTTACATGGTGGAGCCATGTGGTGGAGTTACATGGTGGAGCTATGTAGTGGAGCTACATGGTGGAGCCATGTGGTGGAGTTACATGGTGGAGCCATGTGGTGGAGTTACATGGTTGAGCCATGTGGTGGAGTTACATGGTGGAGCCATGTGGTGGAGTTACATGGTGGAGCTATGTAGTGGAGTTACATGGTGGAGCCATGTGGTGGAGTTACATGGTGGAGCCATGTGGTGGAAATTAAGAGAGATTAAAGAGAATGACGCATTGTAACCAACTCCCCCTCACCCAGCAAAAATACAACCACTGGGCTCTAGGTCTAGATCTCGAACACAATCAATGACCAGAGTGGACACGTACTGACCACTTCCGGCTAATAGGAAACTGCCTGCAGGAATGCTCCGCAAACATTTACATCAAGACAAAATAATCTCCCCTGACAGACACTTGAGGCCAGACACTGGCAGACAGACACTTGTAGACAGATAATTATGTAAATGGCGCCGAATATAATATCGTTAATTTAGCGCGTGCAGAAACTTTGCTGCAAAAAAAAAAAAAGAAAAAAAATTCCGACCTTAAAATACATAAGGCAAGTCTGGATTTGTTTGTAAAGAGGACCGAGAGTGAGAGGCGGGGAGGGTGTGGAGGGACGGAGAGGGGTCAACAACAAAAATACCCGCATCACGAATAATGCCGGGGAATATTTTCCTAATCACAATCAGCGATCGCCGTAAAAAACCGATTTATCCGACATGGCTATTAAACGTATCATTTTCAAGGCCGCTGGATCTCTTGTGTGCAGCTCCTCCGCCTATCAAACGTTTGCTCTTTTTATTGCCGTCGCCGAGGGGTCTTGGATCACTTGAACTCAAAATCTCGTCTTTTCACGAGGACGTTAGCGATGGCTGCGATGACACTTCCTGATCCGGGCGACTCGGGGAAAAACAGGCAGAGTAAGACACCGCCAAATGAGAATTAGATGGAGAGAATTAAAAGCTTGCGTCACTGAACCCAGTCTCCCTTCACCCCGGCGACCCCCGCCTCGTGCGACCCCTGCCTTGTTTTCTGGTCTCTAATCTGAATATTTATATCACGACGGACTTTTATCTTCTTGGGCCGTCAGATCGTCCGACTAGCCTCTAGCCAACCCACTGGCTACCCCCTACCAACTGCCCAACCCTTCCCCAACCCACTGCCCAACCCTTCCCCAACCCACTGCCCAACCCTTTCCTAATTCACGGCCCAACCCTTGCCTAAGCCACTGCCCAACCCATCCCCAACCACCAGCCCAACCCATCCCCAACCAATGGCAAAACCCTTCCCCAACCCACTGCCCAAACCTTCCCCAACCCACAGTCCAACCCTTCCCCAACCACTTTCCAACCCTTCCCCAACCACTACACATCCTTTCCCCAACCATTCGTACTTGGATGCTACTTAAAAGCCGAGCAGACATCAAAGATTTTGTCGTCGGAGGTATCAATAGTTTCACGACTGCAATATTTATATAGATCTAAGTCGTACTCAAATTAATGTCAGGAACACAACTGGGTGCATCGGCATTGGGAGGGAGATGACGGAACTGTTGATAGGGAGGAGATGGGAAGTGTTGGGAGGGTGGAGAAGGGAAGTGTTTGAAGGGAGGATAAGGGAAGTGTTGGGAGGGAGAAGGAGGGAAATGTTGGGAGGGTGGAGAAGGGAAGTGTTTGAAAGGAGGAAAAGCGAAGTGTTGGGAGGGAGAAGAAGGGAAATGTTGGGAGGGTGAAGAAGGGAAGTGTTGGGAGGGTGGAGAAGGGAAGTGTTGGGAGGGAGAAGGAGGGAAGTGTTGGAAGGGAGGAGATGGGAAGTGTTGGGAGGGAGAAGGAGAGAAGTTTTGAAAGAGAGGGAGGGTAGTTTTGGGAAGATTAGGAGGGGAGTTTTGGGTGGGAGTAGGAGGGAAGTTTTGGGAGGGAGGGGAAGGAAAATGTTGGGAGGGAGAAGGAGGGAAGTTTTGGGAGTGAAGAGGAGGGAAGTGTTTGGAAGGAGGAGGAAGGATTGTAATCGAATGGAAGGTCTATGGGTCATCCGTGTTTCAATAAAAGGGACAATGCATTGAGGCTAAAAAAATTTATGAGAAATTTTCATTTTTTAATCTTGATTGTGACAATATGTCCCCAATGAGATGCGGAAGTGACGTCACATGTTAATTAATGCTTGGTATTGATGTCAGTTCGAAAAATAAAAATAAAATGCAAAGATCCTAGAGTGTGTGGTGATTAGGGGCGTTTGGTGGTGATTTGGGGCATTTGGTTGTGATTAGGGGCGTTTGGTGGTGATTTGGGGCATTTGGTGGTGATTAGGGGCGTTTGGTGGTGATTAGGGGCGTTTGGTGGTGATTTGGGGCATTTGGTGGTGATAAGGGGCGTTTGGTGGTGATTAGGGGCGTTTGGTGGTGATTAGGGGCGTTTGGTGGTGATTAGGGGCTTTTAGTAGTGATTAGGGGCGTTTGGTGGTGATTAGGGGCGTTTGGTGGTGATTAGGGGCGTTTGGTGGTGATTAGGGGCGTTTGGTGGTGATTAGGGGCGTTTGGTGGTGATTAGGGGCGTTTGGTGGTGATAGGGGCGTTTGGTGGGGATTAGGGGCGTTTGGTGGTGATTAGCGGTGGTTGGTGGTGATTAGGTTCGGATGGTGGTGATTAAGGGCGTTTGGTGGTGATTAGGGGCGTTTGGGGGTGATTAGGGGCGTTTGGTGGTGATTAGGGGCTTTTAGTAGTGATTAGGGGCGTTTGGTGGTGATTAGGGGCGTTTGGTGGTGATTAGGGGCGTTGTAGTAATGGGTGTGTGTGTGGGATGTAAGTAACAGGTTGGTATGAATGTAGTGGTTAGTTATCGAATGAATGTTTGGGTCATAAATAGTATGAATGCATTGTGAGATATGACTGTAGTGGTCAGTTATGGAATAAATGTAGTGGTCAGATATGGCATGAATGTAGTGGTCAGATATGGCATGAATGTAGTGGTCAGATATGGCATGAATCTAGTGGTCAGTTATGGTATGAAAGTAGTGGTCAGATATGGAATGAATGAAGTGGTGAGATATGGCATCACTGTAGTTGTCAGTAATCGGATGAATGTAGTGGTCAGTTATGGAATGAATGTAGCGGTCAGATTTAGAAAATAGTTGTTTTTTATTTTATTTTAAAATTCATATTGCGCATGGTTACAATTAAATAGAGGTATTAAGGTAGCAATTATAGCAACTACCGTCTCCGTACCTGTATGTGAAGTTTGGCATTACTACACAGCATTTCTATCAAGAGCCCCAGGTGTTTCTACCACAGACAGTTACCTTTGTCACCAGGAGATTCCATTGTCACCTGGCACTCCCCCACCCCCACATGATTACACTACGCCACAAAAGAAGGTGTTGTTTGCCCGTGGCCAGGATGGACTCAGTCGGATGGCCCGCACTGCACTATGGCCCACAAAGATGTCATTTGAAAATATGAAAATAGGATTAGGGCCCTTAGTCAGGAATGTGGAGAGTATCATCTGCGGGGGTAGCCAGAAACAGTTGCAACAACGTCTCTCTCCTCCCCCACCCTTCACACCCAAAAAGGAGTTTCTTTAAAATCGTCTATTGTTGACACAATGGACATTTGTGAGATCTGTGAATTGGTGTCATGTGTGGTATTTTTGACATGTGTGACATTGGTGTCATGTGTGGCATTTGTGTCATGTGTGGTATTTTTGACATGTGTGACATTGGTGTCCTGTGTGGCATTGGTGTCATGTGTGGTATTTTTGACATGTGTGACATTGGTGTCGTGTGTGATTGTGGTGTCATGTGTGACATTGGTGGCATATGTGGCATTGGTGTCATGTGTGGCATTGGTGTCATGTGTG
>MUZC01000885.1:0-11473 GCA_002072015.1 Radix auricularia
TGTATGTATGTATGTATGTATGTATGTATGTATGTATGTATGACTATCCAGAAAGAGAAGTGAAAGGTTAAAGACTAGGGAAAGTTTGATGGAGTGGCGAATGTTATTAGATGGCAATGAGAATAGCACGTACATCTCATGAGGTGTGAGCGTCTCATGGGGTTATAGTCCCGCGTGTACACACATTTGCGCATGTATTGAGAGCGAAGGGAGGGCGCCTAAAGTATTCATTTTATGAAAGTAATTGTAGAGGAGAGTGTTTGACTACTTGTCTGTCACTGGGCACAAATGAGAGGACGAGGTTATTATGCCAATGTCTAGAAACAAAGCTTACAGATGTGTTGTGAAGTCATGTTCGAAAAGTAAGTGGGAAATGAACGGGCACAAACACAAATATTTTTAAAAATAAAAAAAAAAGTAGTGTCTTAGCTAGGGCTTGAACCTACGACCTTCCGCGTGTCAGGCGAATGTAATAACCACTACAATACGAAATACATGCTATTCTGTTGTTATGAAAGAACAAAGTAATTGACTTTAAATGAACGCATTGTTGGTATCGATGACCCCCCCACCCTCTGCACTACCTTTTCTTGCCAGCTGATTGTCGATGGGGCTAGACAGCTTGCTTGTTGTCCGGCATGGTTGAACCATGAGGAGAACTATGTATATATATATATATATATATATATATATATTTGGAGAGATTTTGTAGAAATTAAGTTATAAATGTATTAATTATAATTATCTACGAAATTTCGAAAGAAAAAAGTGAATCGCTTGTCAAACATATGTTGAATTAAAGTAAATATCAGTTTGATGACCTTAGGTCACACTTATTTTGTATCACAGACCTGCTAAAGGGCATTACAGTTTATGAAAAAAAAATTTAAATTTTTTAAAAATTTAATGATAGCCTTCTTCCGACAAATTTATGCTGTCAGCTCTGCCCCTAATTCTTTCTCCCAGAAATAGTTGTACATGAATTCCCCAAACTGAAACAGATTCATTGTGATTCCCATCAACAACTAAACATAAATTATTGCATACGAGAACCACATGAAAGATTTGTATTTATCAATGAACGTTAAGTTCATAAAGGACAATTATAAAAGTTTTTTGTTTAGAAAAATTAGGAAGTTCTACACAGTTTGAATATTACGCTAGTAGAATGGGAGAGAATATCATTGTTTCAAAGCACAAAAAGAGAACATTGTTGACAATAAAAAAAATTTGTGTTAAATTATTATTTTGCGCTACTTAGAAAGGGCAACGACTTGCACAGATTGTTCAGTAAGAGACGGGTGGATGTCTTTCTATAAATGGTTTCGTTAGAGAGGAATGTGTTAATACAGATGCTTCAGTAAGTGATGTGTGGATGTGTTTCTATAAATGGTTTAGTTAGAGAGGAATGGATGTGTTTATACAGATGCTTCAGTAAGTTATGTGTGGATGTGTTTCTATAGATGGTTTAGTTAGAGAGGAATGGATGTGTTTATACAGATGCTTCAGTAAGTTTTGTGTGGATGTGTTTCTATAGATGGTTTAGTTAGAGAGGAATGGATGTGGGACGTGGTGGTCGAGAGGTAGCGCTCTCGACTGTCATACCGATGGTCACGGGTTCGAATCCACACGAAGGTGAGGATTTGTTCTCGCGGCCTGAGGAGTCCCCGAGTCACCCAGCTCCGAATGGGTACCTAACTAGACAATAGTTAGGCGGCTGGGGTAATGCGTGGAACCCCTATAGCCGTGGCCTGTGACCGCTGCATCACTTGCCAACAGATCATCTCTCATGGTCTGTGAACGCAATTATCTTCTGCATAGAAGGAGCGTCTGTATATCTAAGATAAGATAAGATAAGATGTGTTTATACAGATGCTTCAGTAAGTGATGGGTGGATGTGTTTCTAGGGCTACTTTACATCTGCAAACGATTTACTCTCATCCATATAAGCAGCACAAACAGGGGCCGGGTATACATTATAAATAGGAATGGATTCAAAATGATCATTTGGGCCTCTTTATGCAACAATACATTCTCAATGAGAAGTAGCGATCCACGAATACTAACTGTTTTCTGTAGGAAGTTTTATTATTGCATATAAGCAAAAAACTGAATATAAAATGTCAAAAAAAATTTATTGGTTCAGAAAAGTGCCCAAATAACAACAGCTACATTGACCGGTAGCTAAACTTTGATGGGACTGAGAAAAATTGGTTCCTTCAATTGACTAAAGTTTGTTTCACTAAAAGATTTCAAAGACAGATTTTTAAAAAAAAAGATAATTTCGATACATAGTGACTGCTTTCAGGTCTAAAAGTATTCTTTGAAATTGAGAAAATTAACAACCAGGATGTGTCCTCTCGCGTCGTGAAGGTCGTTACCATTGACTCCAACCTGGTTCTTCCCTCAAACGACCAAATTCAGTTCCCAAACAATTATTCGCAGTATTAAAAAAGTATACTTTAGACTGCAGGGACAAATCTGTGCCAATAGAAGTCATGTTAAGACGTTTAGAAAAGTATACTTTAGACTGCAGGGAGAAATCTGTGCCAATAGAAGTCATGTTAAGACGTTTAGAAAAGTATACTTTAGACTGCAGGGACAAATCTGTGCCAATAGAAGTCATGTTAAGACGTTTAGAAAAGCGGCGCAAAAAAAATTCAATAGAGTTCAACGCTGTCGGGTATCTTTCAAAATTTTATTACCACATTTTTAATACGGTGTTGATACGTTTCTATCGGTTGTTTTAATGCCCATCGCACAAACTCAAAGAAACAACTTTTAGCATTTGATCAAAAGAGATGGCTTCCACCACCACCCTCTAGAAATAAATCACAACAAAAATGTTCAACCCATTCTGAACGCTACCTCCCTGATGTCATCCTGTGGCCACGCCGCTGAAACCTCTCAAGCCAAACGTCATGTTCTTCATGATTTTATCTCGCATGGTTGGGTACGATTACATGGTTCACAAAACCCTTGTATGTCAGAGAGCATGTTGAATCGAATAGCGTAAAACCCCGAGTCAAAGACCCGATGAAAATGATTTTCTTTTAATCGAACCAATGTTCAACAGTGCGGCCTCTGTTCCAAACTTCCTGGTCTGCCGCTACGTGCTAAAATTGACAATAATTAATCTCAAAAGAAATTATCTTACGAGAATATGCATGACTCTTTTACAAGTTTTTCTCAGTACAAAAGACATTTCTAAACCATAACACTCAAATTGGGTTGATACCCCACAAACTTATAGTAACCGTTTTGTACCGAAGACGGTTGAAATGTGTGTAAACGAGATTTTAATTTTATCGTGCGCGGGAGCCGACAGAGATTAGAAAACGTGAAAGATGCGAAATACTTAGGAGTCATAATAAATGAGAAACTATCTTGGAATCCCCATGTCAATGAAGTTATTAAAAAATCAAACAAAACCTTAGGCTTTATAAAAAGAAACTTTTACAAATGTAACAAAGATATAAAACTAAAATGCTACCTCACCCTGGTGAGACCTATACTAGAATATGCATCTTCTGTATGGGACCCATCCACCAAAGAAAATATTGATAAGTTAGAACAAATCCAAAAAAGAGCTGCCAGATTCATTTCTGGAGAATATTCAAAACTGACAAGAGTAACACCGTTAGTTAAATCATTAAACCTTGAAACACTAGAGGATAGAAGAACCAAGAGTAAATTAGTAATTATACATAAGGCAATTAATTCTAATTTAGAAATACAACACAAAGATAACCTAATACAACCCTCAAATAGGCATAAAGTTAAAAACACCTTCCTTATTCCATATGCAAGAACAAACACATACAAGTTTTCTTTCTTTCCGTCCGGTATTCGGGCGTGGAATGGGTTGCCTGAAGAAACCAGGAAAGCCTCCACTTTATCATCTTTTAAAACTCTAGTAAGAATACAGGACTAAACACAAACCATAGAAATACGTAGGATGCAATAATCTTCTGTACAGAAGGAGCGTCTGTAACATATAAGATAAGATAAACGTAATTTGCATTTTATGACTTAACCGAACTTAACATTCAAACGCTAATGGTATCTGTTTAATTTCCAAATTTTATTTCCTTTTTATGTTATTTTTTATTTCATGTTTGATTTCATGTTTAATGTTATGTTTGATGTTAATTTTGATGTTATGTTTGATGTTATGATAGATGTTATGTTTGATGTTATGAATTGACCGATTTATCGTTTTAAAAAAATTAATCTATTAACATTAATTTTATCGATTAAAATTCCATAAAAATGAGGAGACAAGGTTTCATTCTATTTTAAATGATGTTCTCGAACACTGGATAGTAATATGCTAGCAAATGTATCAATTCCAGAATATTGCCTATACTTGAAATGTATTGCCTTCTCTATGGCCGCGAAAAGCACTTTTCTTTTTTTTTTCTAGGATTCAGGATTGTCAGACATTCTAAAAAGAATTTCTGCCACATTGTTTTTTTTCCTCTTTTGCTAAAATGTACTTCTCGTTTGTTTGTTGTTTTTTAAAATCCTCTTTCTGTTTCCTTCCATTTGCATAATTTCGGTCGATAACGTATAGTTTTTTTTTTATTATTACGTGATTACTTTTGGATTTATTTTAAGCCCAGTTTTTAATTTTGTCTATGAGAAAGTGTTCAGATAATTTTTGGTGATGCCACCAAGCAAATGCCATTTTAAAAATTATGAACATTCAGGAGAGTGGATGACAAACTTAAATCAGGTTTAGGTACCAGAAAATCAATTCAATGTTTTTACATACTTCAATCCCGATTTTTATTTATTTATTTATTTTTTGGTTTGTTTTTTGAATAGCTTTAGCTTCATATGACGTTAGATTCATTTTAGTTTGATACAACCTTCATTTTAATGTTATCGATTTCTATAAGCTAATTAATAATAAGGAATTAGCCGCCCCAAAAAAGTGTCGTCCGGGGCAAAAGCCCAATTTGCCCCCTCTAACTACGCCACTGTTGGGGAGTCCAAGCTCTCAACATTTTAAGCCTTTCTATTATTTCATTTTGTCACTCAGCAAGTACTTTAAGGGCTTGGTGTTTTGAACTTCATCTGTTTTCAAACGTTACTATTTTACTCTATTCAACTTTGTTACCAATGTTGTACCCCAAACTTTGTTTGCTCCATGGGGCTGCCATCCCTATGGCCCCGCCTATGTTACGCCACTTATTTAAGTACTTTTATGCTAAGTGATCAAATAAATGTCACCAAAACACTTCATAAACATAATATACCCCACTCCTAACTATTCGAACACCCAAAGAAACAAGCTTGATTAAAAAATTTTACTTAACAATGTGATGAAGCAATATTCGTTTACTCAAACAAAGATCCTCATGGTTTCTAGTTTTTATATCTAACAATTAAATTAATCACCAATAATTCTATTTTGCACAGTTAACTGAGACGCAATGTTTGTATAGCACACATTTACCTCCAAATGTTAAATAGTTCTATTCGACTTTCTATTTGTATTTCCATGTTTTAGATCAACCTGAGAGTAATCCTCACAACCCGCCATACCCATTCTTTTTGTTGGCACCTCCCTCCCTCCCTCTCTTTCCCCGCCTCTCTCTCTCTCTCTCTCTCTCTCTCTCTCCTGTACCGATACAAATGAGTGATTACCTCTGTTCCCCTTGTACCCCCCCCCCCACATACACACACATAAAAACAAGATTATTTTCCTTTCCTCTAGCGAGGTACATTGGCACACGATATCGCCGTGTGGTCTGTGCATTGATGCCGTGTAACAAATGTTCGACCTTAATGCTGATTGCAATGTCCATTTTTGTCTTTTAGCCCCAGTAAAAAATGTTAACACTTGTCATATTAAAGATAAGAAGTGTTGACCCTGTCCACCTCCTCCATAATGAACAAATGACAACTTCTCAACAGTTGTGATACTTACACCCGCTATATTAAAAATTACAAGTAATCTGTGAATGACTTCCCTTTGGTCAGCAAAAATCATTATGAAATAGAAAGTTAAAAATTATTCAAATTGAAAAGTTTTAAGTAACGAACAGGAATTTCATGATTTCAAATTCGAAATATATTTTAAGAATTTCTTCATGAAAAACAAATATGAAAAATTAAAAATATGCTGATAACGCTGTATATTACTTGCATGTGCAAAAGTAAGTTTACAAAGATTGAGCTGTTAGCATTTACTGGCGTGTGCTTTGTTCATTAATTTACATTATTTATTTCAATCAAATATTGAGTCTGTCGTGTATGGTAACAAAAAAAGATGCTTTTGATGTGAATAAACTAATGCTTTCTAATTAATATTTTTCTGTACTATTGTTCCCAATCATCTGTCTCACTGATGGTATTCGATTACAGTATTTTTGATATAAGTTTCAACTCAATATTCTCTGTGAAAGGAATCTGATTTCAGATTTGTAAATAGGAAGCAGAAAGAGATGAAATGTCCTGATAATCAATTATATTTTCATTCTCGTCTGTGTTTATAAGTTTGCAAATTTTAATTCCTTTACCCTAAATAATTTCTATCTTGAACATTTAAAATATATCAAAGTGTATATGTTTGTGACAGATTGGGCTATAAGAAAATTCGTATTTGTTTCTACATGGATGAATGAGTTAGACCATATTTTCGCATATATTGTTTAGTATAGATGGAACAATAGAGAATTTTAAAATTATATCATGTACTCTTTGTGGCTTAATAAACTTTTTTTTTTTTGTTACTCTGAAGTTCATATTAGGAACAAATTATTTTAATATATGCTACCGGTTGGTTGGATGGATCCAGCGCCATAAAAAAATATGAGTCATAAAAATGCTAATATCTTGGCAATCAGAGTTAAGGGCCCACTTTCATAGAAGCTATATAAAATGTAAACTTTAAATACTATTCAATATCGCAATAGGTTTACTCTTAAATTTAACTAAAATGATGTAGCTATTTAGTTTGTGTTGCATAAAGGCAGCTAAAACAGGATTTCACAAGTAACGGGTCCTCATATGGAATATAATTCTGTTCTATAAGCTACAGACATTGAAACCCCACGACGAAACAAGATTTCACGGTGTCAACGTGATGATATCGGGTAGAGGGCTGCACAGAAAAACGGGATCTTCCTGTGCAACAGGATAATACTGTCAGGTGTGATTTCATGAGGACGTTGGACTGTCAACCCGGAAAGTTTAGCTGTTTTTCAAAAAAAGAAATTGACAACTGCAACCTTGCAGGACCTCAGTCAAGCAATTGAACAATTTTTGCCTCACATTCTGCAGTTTCTTGTTACGTCCATTTGCCTCCTAGCGTTCCAACATCCATGAAAATGTAACAGTAAGATCCGCCGTTGCATTACAGGTTAAGGGTAACTAACACACAGAAAAAGAAAATGTATCAATTAAATATATCATTTGACATTTGCTAACGAAAGGTTTTGTGAAATTAAATAATCTAAAAATGAGATGAATTTTTTTTAAATATTATGAGTCATAATATCTTGAAATATTGCGAAAGTGTTCCGCTTTATATTTACATATACAATCGGTATTTCATGGCCTGTCGTTATATCTGGGTTACTTAGTTGGCACTTTAAGTGAGGAGGACCTACGGATATAAGAGTGCCTATATGTGAGGAGGGTCAACGGATATAAGATAGCCTATATGTGAGGAGGGTCTACGGATATAAGAGTGCCTATATGTGAGGAGGGTCTACGGATATAAGAGTGCCTATATGTGAGGAGGTGGACTGATATAAGAGTGCCTATATGTGAGGAGGGTCTACGGATATAAGAGTGCCTATATGTGAGGAGGGTCTACGGATGTAAGAGTGCCTATATGTGAGGAGGGTCTACGGATATAAGAGTGCCTATATGTGAGGAGGTGGACTGATATAAGAGTGCCTATATGTGAGGAGGTGGACTGATATAAGAGTGCCTATATGTGAGAAGAGTCTACGGATGTAAGAGTGCCTATATGTGAGGAGGGTCTACGGATATAAGAGTGCCTATATGTGAGGAGGGTCTACGGATATAAGAGTGCCCATATGTGAGGAGGTGGACTGATATAAGAGTGCCTATATGTGAGGAGGGTCTACGGATATAAGAGATATAAAAATTACCATTTGTAAAGTAATCTGATCTTACGTCGGTATGTTAATTATAAAAAATTTGGGGGGGGGGGATTGGGGGACTTACCATGATCAATTTAAAGTTAATAGTTCTAATAAAAATATTTTTGTTATAAATTTCACAAATGTTTGTTTTTAACATTGTAGTTATTGTTATAAAATAAAAAATGCGTTTGCAAATAATTCAAATGATCTAGTCAAGACATAATATTGTCTATTTATAGAATGAGAAGTGGATTGATATATCTTTGAAAGTAAAGTATTCTTCCGTCTAACGTGCCTGTTAAGACAGTCAAAGTACCAAAGTATCAAACACAATTCCTTCGGTAAATAATTCATTGTTAATAAGATGTTCCCCTTTAACGTCTATGTTAATAAGATGTTCCCCTTTAACGTCTATGTTAATAAGATGTTCCCCTTTAACGTCTATGTTGATAAGATGTTCCCCTTTAACGTCTATTTTAATAAGATCTTCCACTTTAACGTCTATGTTGATAAGATGTTCCACTTTTACGTCTATGTTGATAAGATGTTCCACTTTAACGTCTATTTTAATAAGATCTTCCACTTTAACGTCTATGTTGATAAGATGTTCCACTTTTACGTCTATGTTGTAACTCTGCATAAAGTTACAGTAGATCAACTTCCTTAAAACCGAGTGGCCGTAGACAACACAATTCCAGGAACTCCAACAAGAGGACCAAAGCACGCTACATACACAGGTGTTAAATCTGTCATGGCGTAAAAAAAAAAGAAATTTAAGTCTGTATACACACCTTTTTCGAATTTAAAAAAGTAAAAACATTGACTCTTAAAAACTAGGCGTAATATAATCTGCGAGCACATCTTTAATATTTCGCTATTAAACTATTTTATGAAGTTTTATTAATGACGAAAAAGCCATGGTACAAACTGTGAATGGGCGTGAAAAACCTTAGAACTTTACTTAAATTTATCCGCCAAAATTCAAGAGTTATTTGTTGATGAATTAAGGGAAGGTCTTTCAGGATGCCTGCGCTGGTTTAACTCATTGGGGAAAATAGAAATTAGGACGCAACATGTAACCAAGAGTAAATTAGTAATTATACATTAAGAAATTAATTCTAATTTAGAAATACAACACAAAGATAACATAATACGATCCTCAGATAAACATAAGGATAAAAACACCTTTCTTATTCCGTATTCAAGAACAAACACACACACATTTTCGTTCTTCCCGACCGGAATTCGGGCGTTAAATGGGTTGCTTGAAGAAACCGAGAAAACCAACACTTTATCAACATTTAAAACGCTAATAAGAATGCAGGAATAAACACAACCCATAGATAAACGTAGGACGCAATAATCTTCTGTATAGAAGGAGCGTCAGTAACAGATAAGATAAGATAAGGTGTCGGTATTTCTAAGCCGAGATGGCTGCCGTTATACAATTTATTTTAAACCATTCTTGATTCTCGCGCGCATGAATGTTCATTTCTGATTCTTATTCATTCTAAAATGCTGAATGTTTTCAAACTTAGTCCTTCCTTTGTTCAGCGGCGGACTGATCATGTGGGTTACTTATTGTTTTTTTTATGTTCTGTCAGGCTCACCCATACCCCATTAACATAATATTCATTTCTAAGCCTGATTGCAGTCTCACCCACGTTTTGTCCACATAAGTGAGAATGAAGTTGTGTTTAAGAAGTTTTGTTGCTCAGGCTTAGATAAAGAATTGAAGCGAAGGGAAGATGATAAAAATATATTTCAAAATTGGGACCGGAAGATTGGTAAAATTATTAATACATACTTTTGTTTTATCTAAACGTATTAATTCAAAAGGGAGATTCCCACATATTTAGACCCAATGAAATGAAAGGCATCTTGGTGAGTCACAGGCGCTGTTCTTGGGGATAATTCTATTTAACCATCTCTACGCACCAACAACATCGGAATAAGTACACATTTGTGCCACGTTTAATCAGAACGTCTATAGCAGAGGCGTCACTAGGGGGATACTGGTGGGGGTGCGGATGACACCGGTTGACACGATCACAAGCAGTGACACCAAAATGTTAAATTCTGTATGTTTCCATTTTGTGGCACACGGAGACTCTGAGGAGATCTATGGCGTAGTTGGTAAGGGGGTGATAACATGAGCTACCAGATGAAACCAAACCTATTTACGCCTCTGGTGTACAGATAATTTGATCCCCACACCTATATTCCCTCCCGCTCCTCCTAAAACTAAACACGCCAATATACGATACTTTTCATATTGAATGTTAGTTTCTTTTTACTATGATACCAAAACTACGACGACTTGTGAAACAAGAATATGAATGCAGAATATGTATTATTATACATGGTAGATATTGACACTGCTAAGCAAACAGTACTATGTAAACATCAACAACCTCGAGATTTACAGATGTATTCTTAACCAATAAAACATACAGTTTGGAATGGATATTTTTTTTTTAAATCTCTTACAGACCATGAGGGTCCATGGGAGCAAGTGAAGTAGCGTTCACAAGTTGACCACTAACGGGCATGGGATTGTGTGGTTGGCGCAATGCCCCGGGGGCCTTGCCAGATCCGCGGTTTCGAACCTGCAACACGGGTTCTTGCTGCGGTTCAGTAAGTCCAGCTCGCTCCAACTTAGACCACCGCACCCCCTGGAATGGATATTAGCTGTGAACAATTTTAGTTTATGCACAGATTTCTTTAGTTGCTTTTGGGATCAATTTAAAAAAATATTTTATTGTAGCTTCAAATGTAAAGTTTAAATACATTTTTTAAAATAGATCAATGTTTATTTGACATTATTGATTATTAACTTTTACTCCTCGTGCATGTAAAAATTAATACTGCCTAACGTATGCATTTTATAAACATTAAGTGGTTCAAATGTTCGTTCTTTTGTATCATATGCATGATAAATGGTTTAGCTTTTGTTGAACCTATTTATATGGATAGGATATCAAAGCACCAAATCAATAGTTTATTCAATAGAATGTACTGTGGCCAGGGTTCATTTCTTGTGGTAGCTAAAATTATTTTTAAAATTCAACTTAAAAATGTTACGTTAAAACTTTTCGGTCTTGTATCTGCCAATGTTTTTGTGAAGGTCTTGTATCTGTCAATGGTTTTGTGAATGTCTTGTATCTGTCAATGTTTTGTGAATGTCTTGTATCTGTCAATGTTTTTGTGAATGTCTTGTATCTGTCAATGTTATGTGAATGTCTTGTATCTGTCAATGTTATGTGAATGTCTTGTATCTGTCAAAGTTATGTGAATGTCTTGTATCTGTCAATGTTTTGTTAATGTCTTGTATCTGTCAATGTTTT
>MUZC01000885.1:11558-48258 GCA_002072015.1 Radix auricularia
TGTGAATGTCTTGTATCTGTCAATGTTTTTGTGAAGGTCTTCTATCTGTCAAATTGTGTATGAATGTCTTGTATTTGTGAAAGTTTTTGTGAATGTATTGTATCTGTCAATGTTTTTGTGAATGAATACCTGATTGCAGATGACATGGGTGTGTCTAACTAAGTCAAGTATTTTAAAATTCTCAAGCAAATGTTTCTTCCATTTGATCACTTTATTTGAGAACTGTTTCTACAATATAACAACAGTTTTATCAGACCAGACACTGAAGTATATTAGAACCAATGCTGCTACCTTAAGTTAACAAATAATTAACAGTCTCTTATGATACCAAAAGGATTTATATTCTCTGCCTTTTAGTTATGAGGGATGGGATTGCAATGGCCAAATTTTGAACATAAAAGACGACACATTAACTCATTGGACATTTTTATTGGGTGTTCAGAATTAAATATTTGCTATAGCTGGTTTTTTTTCTCTCTACTTTAAGGCTTCCGCATAAGCTGGTTGTAAATGACTTGAGGATATTTTTTTTTTCTCCAAATCTTTGAAAATAAAACTAACGCTTTTCAAAGAAAATGAAAATTTGTTAGCTTCGCGTTCAGGATCGGTATAACTAGTACTAAATTGAGAAATATCCATTTGTTACTCTAATCTTAAAGATGATAAGTATGTTTGCTTCTCTCATTTATAAACTTCATAACAACTTCCTGAAAACGTATTTTATATATATCTTATATTAACTTCACCTTCTTGTTTTCTCTGTCTCTCTGTCTGCCGTGGTACTGCACGCAAGCTCGCACTAAAATAGTAAAAAATGATTACCTGATCCTATCGAGACGAAATTTTCCGCATAGACTCGTGTCACCTTACGACGGATTTAATCAAACTTTAGATCGATGGAAGCTGTAATTAAATTAATGAATTTTAGTTAATCTCTATGTAAAATGTGTAGCCGTTTGCTATATTTGACCTCCACGGGGCACTGGAATCTCTCTCTAGCCCTCGATGTCAAAAGGGTCTGTCGCGCGGTGAGTAGTATATTGAACATAATTAATACTTTTATTTGTCTCATATATACGGGATTTATAGTCAAAAACTTACTTTTTACGTTTTGCATGTACCCAATTAATACAAGCCGTGAGTCATTTGGTTAGTAACAGGACGTAGACATTTAATTAGCTGGAGATGTCTGCTCGTAACCCCCTCCCCCCTCTTTACCACCCCTCCCGAGATAGTGTTGAAATTAGTTTTTCTGAAACTTTTTTGATGTCATAAATTATGTCAAACAGCATTTTCTAATTTTATAAGGATTGTCCTGATTAGCCGAGGGAATTCTGAGAAGACAAATAAACTTATTTCTGCACCGTTTGTAATTATATTTTCTCCTCGCATTGATATATTTGTTGTCTGGATCCGTCACCGAAAAGGAGAACATTAAAATGTCACTTATTTTTAAAAACTTTTTTAAAGTCAGCACTTAAAGAAGGAAAAAAAGCCGTAAAAAGACAAGTTTTTGTCTATACATCCTTTATATTAGAGACATAACTAAAAGTATATTCGTTTTAATATGCATTGCACGTCAATCTAAAATCCAAAATTTTGGTTATGGCTCATATAAGTACAACAACTACTACAGTCTGCTGCTAAATTAAAGCTTGATTTGATCACTGATAAAGGGTTATAAAAACATGTTTAGTAAAGTGCGCACCGCGAGACTGATTAGCAATTAATAGCATTTACAATTACATACCGGGAATTTATTTCAACAAGTATCGTCCATATAATACGCACTGTTTTTAAAAGTCGTTCAATATAATACGCACCACGACACTCAAGCACAAAAATTAACATATTACATAGACATACATGAAGATAATCTAAAACTTCATTAATTTAATTACAGCTCATTTGATTGATCTGAAAATTTTAAACATCATTTTATCATCGGCACGAGTCTTCCTGCAAAATTTCAGCTTGCGAGTATATTGGGAAATTGGTTAACAATCGATCCAAAAATTTTTCGGCACTTAAGCAAGCAAGCAGACACAGCGAGTTAATATAAAGGATTTAATAATGCAAATCATATGCGATCATACACAATTTGTTAACTACAATCGAAATTGCTTATGAAATTTATTACGGAAATAAAAACCACTTAGACGAGGAAATGAGTACTGAGTTTAACCAACAGATCTGAAATGATTGAAGACATAGATTTTAATTCTAATGCCTTTAAGACGTATTCCCTCAATGGATTTTTTGAGAAAGTTCAAATTGATTTTTCTTATTTGTAGCGTGGCACTGATAAAAGAACTTGCTTTGATAGAAAAATATCCTGTTTTTTTTTTAATTTATGGAGTCCCCATTTCGTATACTCAAATTATTTCAGCCTTGGTACCCACCGTCCCCTTCTCTCTACTAACTTCCTCACCCACTCTCCACTCGTGTCACTTTACCCAGATTCCACAAGAGTGGCATCATGTAAATAAATTCAATTGCAAGAGGAATAAAAGTTCCTGTTTGTGATTGGTCCCGTGTCCTAACTAATATATGAAAAATGCTAAATAAACAAGAATAGTAAATAATGAAACAACGTGATCATAATAATAAAACAAATATGCCAACAATTTTTAATACAACACAAAAAATTGAACATGATCATTTTTTATGTAAAGAAAAATGTAGATTTTTCTTCGCTTTTGGATTGTAAAGTAGATAAATATTTTTGAAAAATATTGTTTCCTTTTAGACGCAAGCCATTTTTTGTGTGTGTTTTTTTTTTTTTTTTTTTTTTTTTTGTTATTGAGTTGAAAGAAAATGAAACTAAATACGTTAAGAAAAGAAAAGGAAAAATTATATAGAACATTATAAAAGTGTTCTTACCAAAGATTTAAGAAATATTATAATTTAAAATAATATTTTAAGAGATTAAGCGTTAAAAAATGTTCACTACTGTATCGGTTGCTAAATTTTCAAAGAAACTTTTTTTTAGACTATTACATTATTAGAAAATATAGCTATGTAATTTTAAAAAGAAAAATATCTATGAATTTGAAACAAACAATCCACTCTCAAGGTAATAATAAAAGTAGCTTAAAAATTACTGTGTAACGTCAATTCATTTAAATGTTCTACGATTCTAATAAACCGAATATATCGATTAAATAAAATGTGCAATAAAGTTAGAGTCAATATTATTCAATACATTGAGAATACAAAATTTGCATTTGTAATCATGAATTTTGTTGTGCTCCAGATCTAATTTAACTGTTACAGATATCACGCAGAGAAAATTTCTATAGAGTGAGGTCATGTGGTGAACATCATGAAAAGAATATTTATTGGCATGTGCATTATCAAGAAAGTGAAACCTGGTTTGATTGAAAGGTCTTTCAATGGCCAATTTTATTTTAAAGAGTTCCAAGTAATTGGAAAAATAAAAACCTTATAAGTCATGTGCTTAATCTATTCTTGTAAGATCATTTCATGTAACAGTAATAAAATAGCATTAATTCGAACTTACAGGTAAGTGTTGCATTGATTTAGAGAAAAATATTTTTACATTTATGTTAAATCAACTTTCTTTTATATTCTAAAATGAAAGTTTTATTGAAACAATTTGATTTTTATATTAACATTTCACTGTTTTATTTTTATTCCACTTTAATAAATGTTTTGTGCGCTTTTGTCTTCGCTTTAACATGCTTTTTTAAAAAAATAAAAAATAAAAAATACACCGTTGCTTTCTCTGCAAAAAAGTTTTTAACATATTAATTTAAAAAAGTGATGTTATAAGCAAAGGACTCTTGGCCGCCATCGATACAATGTTATGAAATATTTCAAACTCTGCCGGTGTCAGATTATGCTACAAGTAGAAAATCTATGTTTAATTGTTCTTTCTTTGGAAGTGTTTCTTTGAAAATAATTTAATGTAAACTAAAAACAATATTTTTCAACGGCTAATTTAGATATTTTATAAGCTAGCCTAATAACATCGACAAAAACCACGCGACGAATTTTAACAAAACTTCGAACATGTACAATAATTTTAACGATCCTAACGGAATCGGGGCAGGAATGGTTCTGATTTAAGTGTTTAATTAAATAAATTATAAATAACAAAAGTAACGCTAACGCGCTCAAAATTTAACATAATGAAAACACTTTCGCAGATCATTTACCAAAGTCTTCACAGCGTATGGTTAAAAGTTTTCAGATGTTTTCTCTAGTTAATAATTGAATCAGTTCGTCAGTAACACCGTTACAGTATATCAGTGTACGTCAAAATGACAAATATTATAGACACACTTGAGTATACTGTAATATTAGTAAATTAAATATGTCTGAATTAGTCTTCTTTAATGTTTATATATTTTATAAAATATAAACAAACAAACAAATAACTAAATGCATTCCTTCTCTTCCGAGGTCAGACCGAGGTCCATAAGCTTGACCTAAAGATGGGCACACGTGCAGGCTTGTCACGAGCTGGATCTTATTTTCGTTGGCCTTAATTGGCCTGGTCATCGCCATGATCTTGGAGGGCTGGGGACTTTACACCAACTACACCACAAACATAAGACAAGAATTTGGGCTCTTCATACGAACGTATTATCAGTACAGTTCATACAACAACTACTTCATCGAGTACTACTCGCTTGGCAAGGGTAAGTTCTCACTTAACTCTGAGGGTACTATGAAGGCAAGGGTAAGTTCTCACTAACTCTGAGGGTATTATGAAGGCAAGGGTAAGTTCTCACAAACTCTGAAGGTATTATGAAGCCACGGGCTTGTTTCCCCGTGGCTTAGGGCGTCCTGAGTCAATCCAGGTTCCACTAGGTTATTGCCAATATTTTGGGTAATGTAAGGAGGGTCTGGCTTTGTGTTAGCTACGCATTCGTTTGAACTCTGCCAACTTGCTCAAGAGTTCAGCTGGACCTGAAAAGGGAACTTTACTTTTACTGCACGAGATTTTCCGGCTTGATTTCCGATAACGCGTAAGAGGAACACCGACGGTATTGTGCAATGATGGCCAAAACATAGGCACACCGACGGTATTGTGCAATGATGGCCAAAACATAGGCACACCGACGTAGGCACACCGACGGTATTGTGCAATGATGGCCAAAACATAGGCACACCGACGGTATTGTACAATGATGGCCAAAAAGAGGCTAACCAACGGTATTGTACAATGATGGCCAAAACATAGGCACACCGACGGTATTGTACAATGATGGCCAAAAAGAGGCTCACCGACGGTATTGTACAATGATGGCCAAAACATAGGCACACCGACGGTATTGTACAATGATGGCCAAAACATAGGCACACCGACGGTATTGTACTATGATGGCCAAAACATAGGCACACCGACGGTATTGTACAATGATGGCCAAAACATAGGCACACCGACGGTATTGTACAATGATGGCCAAAAAGAGGCTCACCGACGGTATTGTACAATGATGGCCAAAACATAGGCACTCCGACGGTATTGTACAATGATGGCCAAAACATAGGCACACCGACTGTATTGTACAATAATGGCCAAAAAGAGGCTCACCGACGGTATTGTACAATGATGGCCAAAACATAGGCACACCGACGGTATTGTACAATGATGGCCAAAAAGAGGCTCACCGACGGTATTGTACAATGATGGCCAAAAAATAGGCACAACGACGGTATTGTACAATGATGGGCAAAACATAGGCACACCGACGGCATTGTACAATGATGGCCAAAACATAGGCACACCGACGGTATTGTACAATGATAGTGAAAACATAGGCACACCGACGGTATTGTGCAATGATGGCCAAAACATAGGCACACCGACGGTATTGAGCAATGATGGCCAAAACATAGGCACACCGACGGTATTGTACAATGATGACCAAAAAGAGGCTCACCGACGGTATTGTACAATGATGGCCAAAACATAGGCACACCGACGGTATTGTACAATGTTTGCAAAAACATAGGCACACCGACGGTATTGTACAATGATGGCCAAAAAGAGGCACACCGACGGTATTGTACAATGATGGCCAAAACATAGGCACACCGACGGTATTGTGCAATGATGGCCAAAACATAGGCACACCGACGGTATTGTTAAATGATGGCCAAAACATAGGCACACCGACGGTATTGTGCAATGATGGCCAAAACATAGGCACACCGACGGTATTGTGCAATGAAGGCCAAAACATAGGCACACCGACGGTATTGTGCAATCATGGCCAAAACATAGGCACACCGACAGTATTTTGCAATGATGGCCAAAACATAGGCACACCGACGGTATTGTACAATGATGGCCAAAAAGAGGCTCACCGACGGTATTGTGCAATGATGGCCAAAACATAGGCACACCGACTGTATTGTGCAATGATGGCCAAAAAGACTCACCGACGGTATTGTGCAATGATAGCCAAAACAAAGTACACCGACGGTATTGTGCAATGATAACCAAAACATAGGCACACCGACGGTATTGTACAATGATGGCCAAAAAGAGACTCACCGACGGTATTGTACAATGATGGGCAAAACATAGGCACACCGACGGTATTGTACAATGATGGCATAAACAGAGGCTCACCGACGGTATTGTACAATGATGGGCAAAACATAGGCACACCTACGGTATTGTACAATGATTGCCAAAACATAGGCACACCGACAGTATTGTACAATGATAGTGAAAACATAGGCACACCGACGGTATTGTGCAATGATGGCAAAAACATAGGCACAATGACGGTATTGTGCAATGATGGCCAAAACATAGGCACACCGACGGTATTGTACAATGATGACCAAAAAGAGGCTCACCGACGGTATTGTACAATGATGGCCAAAACATAGGCACACCGACGGTATTGTACAATGATGGCCAAAACATAGGCACACCGACGGTATTGTACAATGATGGCCAAAAAGAGGCACACCGACTGTATTGTACAATGATGGCCAAAACATAGGCACACCGACGGTTTTGTGCAATGATGGCCAAAACATAGGCACACCGACGGTATTGTACAATGATGGCCAAAACATAGGCACACCGACGGTATTGTGCAATGATGGCCAAAACATAGGCACACCGACGGTATTGTGCAATGAAGGCCAAAACATAGGCACACCGACGATATTGTGCAATCATGGCCAAAACATAGGCACACCGACAGTATTGTGCAATGATGGCCAAAACATAGGCACACCGACGGTATTGTACAATGATGGCCAAAAAGAGGCTCACCGACGGTATTGTGCAATGATGGCCAAAACATAGGCACACCGACTGTATTGTGCAATGATGGCCAAAAAGACTCAGCGACAGTATTGTGCAATGATGGCCAAAACATAGGCACACCGATGGTATTGTACAATGATGGCCAAAACATAGGCACACCGACGGTACTGTGCAATGATGGCCAAAACAGAGGCACACCGACGGTATTGTACAATGATGACCAAAAAGAGGCTCACCGACGGTATTATACAATGATGACCAAAAAGAGGCTCACCGACGGTATTGTACAATGATGACCAAAAAGAGGCTCACCGACGGTATTGTACAATGATGGCCAAAAAGAGGCTCACCGACGGTATTGTACAATGATGGCCAAAACATAGGTACACCTACGTTATTGTACAATGATGGCCAAAAAGAGGCTAACCGACGGTATTGTACAATGATGGCCAAAAACAGGCTCACCGACGGTATTGTACAATGATGACCAAAAAGAGGATCACTGACGGTATTGTACAATGATGGCCAAAACATAGGCACACCGACGGTATTGTGCAATGATGGCCAAAACATAGGCACACCGACGGTATTGTGCAATGATGGCCAAAACAGAGGCACACCGACGGTATTGTGCAATGATGGCCAAAACATAGGCACACCGACGGTATTGTGCAATGATGGCCAAAAAGAGTCTCACCGACGGTATTGTACAATGATGGCCAAAACATAGGCACACCGACAGTATTGTGCAATGAAGGCCAAAACATAGGCACACCGACGGTATTGTGCAATGATGGCCAAAACATAGGCACACCGACGGTATTGTACAATGATGACCAAAAAGAGGCTCACCGACGGTATTGTGCAATGATGGCCAAAACATAGGCTCACCGACGGTATTGTACAATGATGGCCAAAACATAGGCACACCGACGGTATTGTGCAATGATTGCCAAAACATAGGCTCACCGACGGTATTGTGCAATGATTGCCAAAAAGATGCTCACCGACGGTATTGTACAATGATGGCCAAAACATAGGCACACCAACGGTATTGTGCATTGATGGCCAAAACATAGGCACACCGACGGTATTGTGCATTGATGGCCAAAACATAGGCACACCGACGGTATTGTGCAATGATTGCCAAAAAGAGGCTCACCGACGGTATTGTACAATGATGGCCAAAAAGAGGCTCACCGACGGTATTGTGCAATGATGGCCAAAATATAGGCACACCGACGGTATTGTGCAATGATGGCCAAAAAGAGGCTCACCGACGGTATTGTACAATGAAGGCCGAAAAGAGGCTCGCGAGCCGCATGCGGCTCTTCTTTATTCACATTTCTGTTCTGGGAACTATTTATGAAAACCAATGTACCCGTTGAGGGTCGGGTTACTCCAAAGCGACCGTTTCGTCCCCTCAATTAACTAGCAACGCTGTTGAGCTGTGCCGGTTTAGGGCCAGGAGCGCCAGTACGGATTAGCAAAATGTACCGATAGGAACGCATTGGACGCCAGCTTTGAGGAAAGCTTCCAGTGGGGGTTACACCCTAGGCAGGTCAGTGATGATCCCCCGCACTGCGGCGGTCCTAACCATAGAGACTCGTAAGCTTTGCCGGAAAGGCACCGAAGTGATAGCGAATGGAATTAGGGAAAATTCCTCCTCTCCCTCGGGAGGTCAACATAGTGTTAGGTTTTTTCGACTTAGTGTCCTGGACCCCCAGGAGTCCGCTTCTAGAAGCGACCTTTCCGGAGGGGCTTCTCAGTTTTTACGTCTCTTAGGGGGCCAGAGAGATGAGGGGGTTTTCCGGGAAGCCCCATGAAGAGCGCAGTCTCGGGATTGCTGACTTTCTTCCACATGTAGGATTTTCAGTTCTGTCCAATATATTAGGGATTTATAGTCCAAAATCTTGTTTTTACCTTTTTTTTTTAATGGTTGTTGAATTGCATTAGTAAATTATTTATCGTCATCTTTTGTTTTCTTTTCTGAACACAATTCTTTACCTTTAACCCCAAAAAATGTGTTATTTATAATTAGTGATTATTTTAAGCTGAGTATTTTTTATGTAAGTTGCGCAGTTTGTTTTCCCCAAAAGGGTGCATAAACATTTAAAAGACAAAAAGCTTTACATAAAAATCTCCAACTTCAAAAAAATATTACAATCCCATTTATCAATGCTTCAAACATATTCTAACAAGAAAAATGTTTGATGTTTGCGTACAGACTTCAGAACAGCAATATTCGCCTTATTGGGCGTGTCTTCTTTTGGGTGTGGTGTCTGCGTCCTTCTGTCCTTCATCATGATGTGTGCTGACTGCTGTTGTAGGGTGACACAGGGCATGGCTGTCATACCAAAGATCACCATGGCATTTGCTCTCATTGCGGGTAAGTTCTTTTTACGTTGACATCATTTTGTATTACGTGTAGACAACTTGCAAATTACCATTGTCAAATTTGTAGTGTGTCTTTAAAGAAATTTTCTATATTAATTTCAGAAATATTTGTTGTAAAATAAGCCAGATAGAATTCTATATTAATTTGTTGTTAGTTTCATTGAATAATCATTAAAATCAAATGAATCCAGCTTTGCACAAACAGCAACGATATAAGTTTTAAATATTGTATTGCAAAGGCGTTTTGAATTTACATTACAAACTGCATCAATTGTTTATTGATTCTTTAATTCCATATTAATAACTGCGACAGATTTTGTTTTATTTTAATTCATTAAAAGTGTGCATCTTTTTCTACGCTTTCCCACTCTTTCAGGCATCTTGGCTGAGTGCGCATGCGTTATTTTCCTCGTTGACGTCTACGCCGTCGACCAACCCAGCCACATGTATGACGTCACCCTGTTACCCACCACGGGATACGTCATACCCTACTACTGCTTCTACATCGTGGTGGTGATGGGTATCCTACTTATGGTGGCCGGGTGTACGAACTTCGGCGCCAGGCACGCCAGCAAGGTTGGAGTCACTGACCAGATGGTGACTTCGGTGACCGTGGTGGGAGGTCAGAACCAAACGTCAGGAGTGCTCAACCCCTACTTGAACCAGAACAACATGCAGATGGGCTACGTCGCGCAGCATGGCTACCAGGCTACGCCCATGGGATACATGCCCCCAAACATGGGCTACATTGGTCCCCGGCTCGTGGTTACCCACACGTCCACCCAAACGTCCAATGTTGACATTCGTAAGACGGTCAAATACGAGGGAGGAAAATATCCTTATAAAAAATAGTAGTATTAAAATAAGGAGATGACCGCACTAGAAATCTTGCATCTCCCTCTGTTAGTCCGAACTATTTTAATTACGATTTATTCGTTTCTCAATTTGGCGTTTAAATTTGCATAGCAAGTTCACGGGATTCAATAGGCAAATTTGTTGTTAATCCAGACATTGATATTAATTTTTCCGGGAGTGAGGGGAGGGGTAGTGTAGAGGTGGCACTTTGTAAAAGTTTAATTTTAAATAATCATATGTGTCTGTTAGATTATAAATTATAATTTTCTAAACCATGTATTGGATCCTCTTAGTAATACTTTGGCAGACTATGTCATTTTTGTGTTCATATAAAAAAAAATTTAATTTCCAAAGCCGAAACTGAGTATTTTTAAAAACAAGAAATACAAAAATGGTAATTTTCATAAGATTTTGTATTATTAATATCACAGATGTAAATGTTGATCTGTATTCAAATAACTTTATATTTGTTCCTATCAAATGGGAATGTATTTTCCCAGTCAGATTTAAACGAAGATATATATTTTTGTACACCAAAAATAGTATAATCATGTTAAACTCTGTTTTGAAAATTCAATGATAGATAATTGTTAAAAGCACCAACAGAGATGTTGTTACACGATCGACTTTCTTACCATTACAGACGCTCCTTGAATTGGGTAAGTTATCGGAAAAGACATTTTTACAAGCACGCACAGATCCATGTCAGCTTACGTCTCTTAATTCTTTTCATGGTTTCTTGACGACCTGCAAAAGAGTTTCTTTCTGGCTTCATAAAGTATTCTCTTGTTCTTATATGATGCAAAATTAAAGCAGTCTTTCGTATGATTTTTTTTTTATTAAATGCTCCATAAATGATTTAGCAAAATTTGAATAAATAGTAGGTGTTTCCATTTGTTGTTTTTTTTAACCGAATATTAAAGTTTCAAAAAAATCATTATCATAAATCAAACACCAAGGTTTGACACTAAAAAAATTTATTCTAAGAACTACAGTTGTTTTTTAATGTTAAAATTACCAAAGGGTTAAGAAAGTTAAAGTTAAAAGGTTGATAAAACTATTTCTAGATGTATAATGCCTGTATGATATTTTCACAGTTATTTAACTTTTTCTATTTTAGAATTTTAACTTGTCTAGAAGTCTAAAATAAACAGAAAAATGTAAAAAAATCAAATTGTTCTATTAATTAATACGAGTGTGTCCCGATTAAGAATATTAAATGCTAATCGATACAATATGGATTTCCCAAGTATCTCTCTCAACCGAAAATCTTTTTTTTTTTTTTTTAAACTAAAAACTGTACGTCCTAACTTCCCGTAAGAAATCACAAAGACCATGTCGGTCTGTTGGCAAGTGACGCATTGTTGACAGGCCACGGCTAGAAATGATTGTGTAGCTCGATGGCCAGCCATCATTGTTACCCTAACTATAGTCGTGTAAACATTGGGGCTGGATGGACCCTTAGTTCCGAAAACAAATCATTTCTTTCACAAAGATTCGAACCCGTAACGACAGCGGAGCGCGCATGCAGCTCGACCATCAAGACAGGGAAGCTAACTTTTATATTGTTGTGAATAAAACAATTTAACTGATCAACTAAATGTTAATTTAATTCATTTTTAAAAATTCAATAACCAGCTCAGTAAATCACTTCTTAAAAAATGAAGTTGCCTTCAGCGGGGATACAAATATTATCTTAATTAGCCACATTCAATTACATGTCGTTGCTGGTGATTATGATGGGAACTTAGGTCTTTGACCAGAGCCTAGAAGTCTGATGCTGAGAGTTGATTGAAGAATTTGAGTATCCAGCTTGCACAGTTTTTAACTTTCCAATTCGCAAAATTTAATTAGCAATTATGAAGAATGTTAAAACCCCATTTGCAGGTTTTCATTATCCAAATTACATAATTTCAATGTCCTACTTAGGGATTTGCGTAGTCCATATTTCAGAAATTCAGGATCCAATTCTTATAATTTCATAATCCAACTTACAGTATGCAGTATCCAACAGGCAATTAATATTTCACAGATATATACAATCGTAACATTGAAAATAACGTTGTATTTCCTACAAATATACCGGCATTTCTTTTTTTTCCCTTTACATTGTCTTGTCACACTTTCTTATGATAATATATTAACAATTTGTTTAAGAGAAGTTCAATGATGGTGCCTCATGCACCGTACTTTGCTATTAAAACGTCGTTTGGCGTGTTTAGTGAAGGTATTTTAACTTTTCCAACCTTATCGAACTTTAAAATAAACGTTTAATCAATACAAGTACAACTATTTTTAAAGTGATAACAGAATTCGTAGGAAGAATGTAAAATTATATGATTGTTGTTTTTTCAAGGTTATACACGGGTTCCTTTTATAAGATGTACAGACTCACTATGCAACAAGAAAATCCATATTTGACCAGAATAAAAAAACCGCAGAAATTTGACGGAATATTTATTTCTTGGACTTATATGTGTGGCTAATTGCCATCTTAGTGTCCGAGTCCCGTCACAAAAGATGTTGCTGATATTGTTTTCCTTGGTTTTGCTTTATTGTCTAAAGATTAGGACGTGGTTGTAAAACTGATGTTAGATCGAGCGTCCAACAGCCATCGGATTACAATATAAATGTATATTTTTTCAGTGATCTGTTAGGTAGAAAATGTAGGCTATTTGTGTCAGTTATCTGTTAGATAGGTCCTGTAGGCTAATTTTGTCAGTGATCTGTTAGATAGGTTCAGAAGCCTTATTGTGTCAGTGATCTGTTAGATAGGTCCTATAGGCTAATTGTGTCAGTGATCTGTTAGATATGTCCAGTAGCCTAATTGTGTCAGTGATCTGTTAGATAGGTCCAGTAGGCTAATTGTGTCAGTGATCTGTTAGATAGGTTCAGTAGCCTTATTGTGTCAGTGATCTGTTAGATAGGTCCTATTGGCTAATTGTGTCAGTGATCTGTTAGATATGTCCAGTAGGCTAATTGTGTCAGTGATCTGTTAGATAGGTTCAGTAGCCTTATTATGTCAGTGATCTGTTAGATAGGTCCTATACGCTAATTGTGTCAGTGATCTGTTAGATAGGTCCAGTAGCCTAATTGTGTCAGTGATCTGTTAGATAGGTCCTATAGGCTAATTGTGTCAGTGATCTATTAGATAGGTCCTATAGGCTAATTGTGTCAGTGATCTGTTAGATAGGTCCTATAGGCTAATTGTGTCAGTGATCTGTTAGATATGTCCAGTAGGCTAATTGTGTCAGTGATCTGTTAGATATGTCCAGTAGGCTAATTGTGTCAGTGATCTGTTAGATAGGTCCAGTAGGCTAATTGTGTCAGTGATCTGTTAGATAAGTCCAGTTGGCTAATTGTGTCAGTGATCTGTTAGATAGGTCCTGTAGGCTAATTGTGTCAGTGATCTGTTACAATAAGGAATTGCAAATACGAGGTCAGCGAGGGAAAATTGACCTGTCAAGACATGAATAGCGGGTTGGGACACAGTAATAAATCACCTGGTAACAACTCTACCCATTCATGAATTTGTAGCAAGCGGTTAAGGGTGGTACCTTACAGTAACACTTTATGTAACACGTTTTGATAGCACTTTATGTAACACTCTATGTCACTCTATGTAGCACTTTATGTAACACTTTATGACCGGGAGTTGCCTGACAAATAAAGAAGGTTGTAACTGACAAGTGTGCCCCAAGACACGTGGTCTGCAATGAATCTACTGTCTGGCGAGCCCCGTCCGACTTCATTCGCTCCAACATTGTCTCCATATCGGCCTGTCCAAGGACGGTGATCAAATAAGTTGAAAGTAGAGGTAGTTACTACTAATTAAATAGTAGGCATGAAACTTTTTTTTACGAATAGTCGACAAGCTTTAACGCGGTCATTAGGGTTCCTTATATAACGGGATACTCAGTCAGTCAACGAAGAAGCAGCTTGAATGTGCGAGAGATTAGCGCCATTAGGGAATAGAAATATACTAAGGTCTGTATACTGCAGCGATACGAAATCTCAGAGATATACATAATGCATTAATTGTATTTTAAAAAACTAAAATGTTTTAGAGATTAAACTTATTGAATGATATAAATTTGACAAATATAAATGGGTTTTCTTGTTGGGCGAAGGCGGAGGAGGGTTTTAAATTTCTTATTAGGAAAATTTTGGTGAATCTTTTTTTTTTTTAATTTTGGAACATATAAAAGTTGAAACTATGAGAACAAAAACCTTTTAACGTTGACAAAATTCAGAAAAAATAATGCTCAAATGATTTTTTTTTTAATTTAGAAATGTAAATTCAGAGTATAAAACTCATTTTTATTTTAAAGTTTATCTATTAAGTTACCACCAGAAAAAGAAATACCCTGAAATTAATTTTTTTAAGGACATAGCAGAAAGATGCCCCATGAAGGTTCTAAATTTAAAAAAACAAAGATGTGGTCGGAGTAAGTTTGTGGACCGTATAACGTTCACCTCATTACGCCATGAATTCATATACAGACAAAGGTTCACTCAGTGCTAGTAGCCCCTATGTCACCTATAGAGGGATGTGATTGATTTATTTTCATTGATGTAGCGAGTGGTCATGAAATGGGTCGAAATCTGAGCACAATCTCAGATTTGTTCCTCGGATGGAATAAGCCATGTTTTGTACAATTATCCAATTTCCAATAAAAATTGAAATAAAAGCATAATATTATCTATATGTCAGTCTGAAACTCCTGTTATCAATAAGAGTCGATCGGCTTAGTTTAATACAAAGCAAACTAATTCATTTCTCAGTTTCAGAACGAGAAAAGATTCACTTTTCATTTTTTCAAGCATCTGAACATTATTTATGTTTTACTGCACGAGCCTTTTTTTTTTAATTAGATAATTGTTAAATCAACTATGTTAAAATTTTTGTGAAACTATGGCAAAGATATCATACTTGTTGCAATTGTTGCATGTAACGGATTTTTTAAGGTAACATTTGTCAAGATTTTTGTTATAATGTTGGCGCTTTGAAAGTATGATAACTTTGACTGACTGTTTGTTAGCTTCATGCTCATTTATTATGTGTTGTTTTGTCAGATAGTCAGAGCTCTGGTCGGTATTAAATGCTACCAACGTTTAAAAGGACGAGAACTAACATCCGGGTTGTGCTTTTTTTTCTTCTTCTTTAAGATAAGTAAGTCTTTAAACAATTTGTATAGTTTTTTTTAAAAGAAACAATTCTCTCCTCCCCACACACACTCTTGTTAACTGAAAGCCCTATATCTTAAGCATGGTGCAGTAACAATAAAAGAGAAAGAAGAATTCAACCGTAAATAGACCACAAAATATGAAAAAAATAAATTGTGTATATTTTTTTCTCTATTAGCAGCGGCTAGTTTTATTCATTTTCGTTTATATGATTGAATTAAGATTTGTTTAAAATCAATCAAATATGAAATTCATTGATTTATTTCATTTGTTACTGTAACTTTCGTTTAATATTATTTGTTGTTTTGATAGTTTAAAGTTATTTTTTTTTTCGAAGTCTGAAGTCTTTCCAGTTGTTTCAAAATAGTTTTTTTTTTTTTTAATCGTTGAATATTAGTTGTGTTTAAGTATGATTTGCATGAAGTTATTCTTGTTTCAAGTAACTTAGGTCTGAAGGGGGGTCAATGTTTTAATTTTTTTCTTCAATATAACCATAGGCCTACCTCAAATTCATTAGAAAAATCAGTGCTTTTTTCTAGCGAAAGATGTTTGGGAACTCATTTCACATCTGTTTTTTTAAAAACTTATGTCAGAAAATACTTTTCATTTCAACGCCTCTATGCTTGTTTAATTATTATTAATTTCTATACTTTAAAATGACATAGAAAAATTATTTACCAGAGTTTGTACTAAAATCAGCCCCTCCGGAAATAGAAGTAGGCCACGTCCAGTGGCAAACGCTGTTATTCTTATTCTACTAATAATAACTAATATGATACCTATGGTCAATAGATATCATATTAGTAGAATAACAGTAGAATAAACACTTGGTTTGTTTATGTGTAAACTGTAATTTACGTCTTTCCCGTGAGTCCCCTTTGTAAAAAGGACTGACAGTAAGTAAAATGCCGACTATTTATATAAATATACACGAAACGGGCCAAAAAAATATAGGAACTAATTTCCCATGAGTTCCCACTGATTAAAAAGCACTGAGAAAAATTATTATCAATTGTTAAGATAAGGCTAAAACAATTTTCCCCNCCCACGAAATCGTTAGAAGAGTTTTATTATTTAAAGTAACGTTTCAACATTCTAAGAGAAATGTAGAAAGTACGGATTAGTAAACGTATCAGTTTTATTTTAACAAATGTCACATGACTTGCTGGTACACGTCTGCCATTAATCCCGCCTCGAATGTTAAGATAAGAATATTTTGCGGCTATTAAGTTTGTTTGTGTTTGTCAGGAGGCATAGACTCGAAGTGACGGTAAGAAAAATTACAGATGTCTAAATAGTGGTAGATTGATGGCTAAGAGAACATTCAATATTGTTTTTTACAGATAAATAGTGGTAGATTGATAGCTAAGAGAACGTTTAATATTGTTCATCTTTTTAAAATGTAGATCTATGTTGTTGTTTTATTGGGGTTTTTTTTTGTTTTTTTGTGTGTGTGTGTTTTGCTGCTTAAAAGTTATTTTTTTTCCCTTTAAGGACTAGAGAGTATCCTAAACAGTGTTTCCAATAAACAATTAGATTAAAATTAAACATGTCTAAATCATGTTTGTTTACATTAGTTAGAAATTTAGTTTGCGGCTTCGGAAAATATTTGTTATAGATTTAATTAACATATTTTTTTACCTATTAAACTAGCTAAGGAATCAAGTTTGTTTTGCTAATGAATGTCTAAACTTGTAAATGTATGGATTCAATTAACATGCTTCATTAAACCAAAGTTATATCTTCTCTGAACTGCTTCGTGTGCACCTAGAGAATAGCACAAGTCGATGTGTTTACATACCAATAGAAAATTAGTTCTTTTCATGATTAATATCTTTTAACAAATTTCTTCATCTCTTACAAATATTAATGAAGCATAAATCGTAAGTCAACTGATGAATTCCAGTAATCGTTCTTCTTTCTATTTCCAAACAAAAATAGGTAGGCCGGTACGGGTTTATTATTTACTAGAAAAAGAATTTTACGCAATGTTATATACCTCTCACTCTGCTCTAAAAAAGGGGAAGGTAATATATTTTTATATATACTTGAAGGCTACCTAAACTAACATGGGAGACTACACGTGCCGTCTGGTGAGCAGTTGGATTATGTTCTGTGTCGCTTTCTCTGTTCTAATTGTGGCTGTTGTCGATAGAGGTTGGTTTGCCTCTGGGGATTTTAACATCCGTGGAATATCTCGAGATGGAAGTTCATTGACATTGTTGGACTCAGGTATGTAGCTTGGATCTGATACATCTAGCATGCACGGTTTATCATTGATTGAATACATTAAATGTTATAGGTTTTTCTAATGTACTTATTTTTAAGTCTTTGAAAGAATGAAATCAGTTAAATCCGTCTAAGATTGTAAAACACGGAATGAAAAAAACGTCCTTGTTAGGGACCTAAAGATATTGGTCTATTGCGTAAAAACTCATTTCAAAACGTATGTTTCAAATCAATTTTTTTTCACGCTTAATTTGAGAGACTTCCGTTTTATTGATTGAAAAAATGTATCTGACCTCTCAGAGTAAAGGTCAATAAAGCGTTGAACAAACGAGATAAAGTTTAACTTATCAAATTTCGTTTATCTGACGGTTCTCTGTTACAAAATCTTTTCTGACTCATGCCCTTCCTATCTTACTGAACTTCTATCGGTCTACTCACCAAGTCCTCAACTACGCTCTTCTGCAGACACACGCATTCTCTGTGTTCCTAAGACAAGAACTAAAACATTTGGCGAAAGATCCTTCTCTTTTTGTGCAGCCAAACAATGGAATTCTTAACAATTACACATCCTCAGTATTTCAACTACTAAGTCTTTTCAAGACTGCACTTAAGACGCATCTTTTCAAAATGTATTCCCAAAATTGATGAAATAACGTTTCTTTTTAGTGATTAACGTAGCTGATATATAACACATGGCCATTTATATGGGTATTATGATATGAATGTTTATTTAATTAATCCATGTTATTATTTTCATGTAAAGCGCTGTGAGCCGGTTCCTTGCTGGGATACAGTGCTAAAAAAAATTACCATTTTATTATTATTATTATTATTATTATCAAGTAATTTAATATATAGAGAGAGAGTGCATCACAAAGTTGAAAATATTTGTTTGCTAACATAGATATAGACATATTATAATAGAACCAGAAATAGCCATGATGTTAAATAATATAAAGGAAAGAAATAACTTGTATAATGTGTATGGTTCACGGGTACCCTTATTATAAAACCCTTCTCTCTTTTTCATTATTTATGTTACACACTTATAATCTTTTTTTTAAACTGCAAGATTAAAATCTATAATAAAAAGCATCTATTTACTAGTCTTTTTCATATATGTATCTTCTTTATTAAAAGGCTACGTATTTCATTTAAATACTAATTACTTTTCTAAATTTTAAATCATTTAGATTTTTCCAGGGCCATGACAGGTACTATACTCACGGCCATTGGTCTGTCTGGTCTCTGCTGTCTCCTGTCCTTCATCATGATGTGCGCTGACATTTGCTGTCAGGTGACCCAGTGCATGACGGTAATACCCAAGATTACAATGACGATGGCAACACTAGCAGGTTATAAATAGTTTTTTTTTGTGTGTTTTTTTTTTGTGTTGTGTACGCAGTCACTCCATACATTTCATCTTCCATGTATAGATTTCATTAATATACTAATAGCTTGAAATTAGTTTAATTTTCCAAAGCTGTATTTGTTTTTCAATATTGAATTTACAATCATTTTTTCCTTTTAAAAAAAACTAGATCGTGTTTTAAAAACTTATGCATAAATGAAATTTGTTTCATACGTTTAAAAGTATTTTCTTGTTATCCTTTGCCTTCGTCTTTGAGCATTCTGGTTTCAACTTTAACATTTCTAGGCTGTGAAGATTTAATGTTTCGATGCTTGATTATTGAGTTATATTTGAGGGCATGATTTGAGTATAATTCATTTTTTAACAAATCGTTTTCAATTGGTACGAATGTGAACATGTTTTGTGATGAATGTGTACAAAATGATGAAGACTACATTTCGACTCTCGAACTAGAAATTTTATTGTTATTGTTGGATGAATTACGGTGGGTGAGTATTGTAAATTATATCATTTAAAAACATTACCAACTCGGTTTTATGATCAAATCATGTTACTGATTTTACTTTTTTTTTTAGTTATATTGTGTATTCAACAGGTATCCTGGCGGAGGTTTGCGCCGCTCTGTTCCTAATCAACGTCTATGCTGTGAGAGAGTTTCCAGTCACACGTTTGTTTGGATTTGATTTGATGCCTGGTTATTGTTTCTACATGACGGCTGCTGCGGGAATCTGGTTGCTGATCGCGGGCTGCACAAATTTCGGAGCAAGACATGCAACCCGAGTTGGAGCTGCCAACCAGCCAACCGTGACCGAGATAAGCGTGGTTGGACAGCACAGTCAGTCGGCGGGAGGGATCAACCCGTACGGACAACCACAGGCGTTTCAGATGGGGGGTTACTTCCCCCCACCCACAGCCGTGGGGGAACAGGTGCCTGGCTACCCCCGCCCGCCCACCTCCATGGGGTATATCCCCCCACCAACAGCCTATTACGGACCCCGTCTGGTGGTCACCAACACGTCCACTCAAACATCTCTAGTTGACATCAAGAACGTTGTCAAAATTGAGGAAGCCTCGAAGATCGTTAAGAAATAATTCTGACACTTTGACATAAGATCCCCAATGACCACATTGATGATTAGTTTAGTTTAGTGGAAATGTTGAGTGAGACAAAAATGATTACCTCGTTTACCTTCGAAGTCGACACCAAAACATCTACAATCTGATATCAAATTTAAAAAAAAAAATTGTCGAACAATTTTTGCATAAAAATGTGTCTAATTATATATTTCAAAATGAAAAACATGCGCAAAGCATTGAAACACTCACATACATTTGATTACATCAAGCCATATGCTTAAACTATTTTTAAAAATATAATCTACTTACTATAATCCGTCCACAAATAACTTTTCTGGGTATATAAAAATGTCAAACTTTGCTTTACTTCATGAGAGGGATATTTCAAGTCCTGTTACTGATATTTTGTATTATAGTATAGTTCTTTACTTATCTCCAAATTATTCCAAAAATTAACATTTGTCCACAGCTGCGATTCTAAAATATTTTATTTTATTAAATTAATATAATTGACATTTAATTTATTCGACCTTAAATGTATATGACATTTTTAAGATGATATTTTGATTTAATTTGATATTACTTTTATTTTAAACATTTGTGATATTTAATCAATACCTTTTACTTTGTTATGTTTTATAATTAAATTTATCATATATTCTCAATGAATTATATTATTTTGATTTGTCTATTTTATATAATGGTAATAAAATTAATTACAGCCAAATACTGTAACTGTTAATATCTTGTCAAGATTTATGAAGAAAAGTTTATGTATTCAGGATAAATAGCACCAAAAAATTTAAAAGAGAATATGAGTAAAATCATAAAATATTGATGTTTTAATCACCGTATTAGAGCCGGAAAGCAATTCAACAAGTGAAAGAAAATATGAAATACATGTATTACACTGTCAAGAAAAACAATTATTTTCGCCCTCCTGTGACCCGCCCCGTTCACCTATAGCCTGTCTCACCTACTCAAGTCTATAACTGTCAAAGTTTTCATCACTGCTAATTATAAAATTTGTAAATTAAGTATAATTTATATATATACTCTTATGTGCCCTTTCGCACGTTGCATCGATGTGTGGAGTGTATTCAGCAACTTTCCTAATTTATATAGCGGTCAAATAAATAACGTAATCCTTATATAGCTTATGTGAGTATAAAAAAATCCAGGGATCACAGGCCCTTTAGGTGCAAGATGTAAAGTTTGATACACCTGTTTATTTGTATCTGAATCAAAATATATATTTAATACCAATATTTGTCAAAATCTTTAAAAATTAAATGGTGAAAAAACATTAACGTATACAAGAAAGAGGATTTTGGGGCCTTGGGTCCAAAGTAATGCACATTTAGAATGAATTCAGTGACCTATATTATTTTAATATAGGCTCTCATGTTCTTACATACAAAGTTTGTTCAAGATCAATTAAATTTAGCAGAATCTAACGCTTAAATTAATTTTCATGAAGCACATATAATAAAAAACGAAATTCATGGACCCCCATGCGTAATCAGTGCAAGAAAAGAACTTTTAAGTACCTGTTTATTGCAGTCTGGTTCATAAAATATATATTTGTCAATATTTTTCTAGGTCGTGTAAAATCACAATGGGAATCAAGTATTAAACGCTTTTATAAAAAAAAAAAGTAATTTTTGGCCCCCGGCTCCAAATGAATGGACATTAGGAGTTCAATGCTAATGGTATTTTAATATTGGTTATCAAGTTTGTACATACCAAATTCGGTCAAGATCCATACATTTTCCAGTAGCTAAAGCCTTTATAGCTCTTTTAAGAAAAAAATATTGGGCCCGCGGTCCGCCATCAGTGTCAATGTTAAATTTTTAAAAATATTATGAGCCATTCCGGAAACATACTCAACAATGATCTAAAATGACAAACATTCATACATAATTTTATATCAATCCATCCATCCATCCATCCATCCATCCATCCATCCAACCATCCATCAATCCAACCATCCATCCATCAAACCATCCATCCATCCATCAATCCATCCATCCATCCATCCATCCATCTATCCATCAATCCATCCATCTATCCATCCATCCATCTATCCATCTATCCATCTATCTATCTATCTATATATATATATGTACATATATATATATATCTATATATATATATATATATATATATAGAGAGAGAGAGAGAGAGAGAGAGAGAGAGAATTTAAAGTTAATCGACAACTTTTGAAAAATTACCGAATAATTAATCGATAATTTTTTTTAAAGCCGAAAATAAGATGTGTGACGTCATTATACTGGAAATTTCATAAAATGCCAAAAACTTAAGTACTTAATTTTTTAAAAATATATTAATAGGAGATATACTTAAATATATAAGTTCAATTTAATGTCAAAAAATTTAAATAATGTTATTTGTTAATAAAGTAAAAGCAAAGTTTTTAAAAAATCATTTTACTTACAAACAACTTACAAAAACAGCTTATCTTAAAGTTTATACTTTTAAAACCTTTTTTAATGAAGATTTTTGTACGTAAAAAAACAAATTAATAGATCTTTTATTAATAATTAATTATTCATTAATAAAACGAAAAAAAATATTTTTTTAAATTTTAATCTCTATTTTATCGATTAAAATAATTTTAATAGATAAACATTTTTACCGATTAATCTAGAAATTAATCGTTATTTTCCGCAGCCATAATATACATAAATATACACACACACATATTAGGTACACTAAGCAGGAAGAGTTATTGCACGTGACCAGGAACCGAAACGATAAATCGTGAGTGGACTTTGGACAGTTTGAAAAAAGAAAAAAGTGAACTAGATAAGCGTTTTGTAGAAAGAAAACCAGGTAAAAATAAAGTGAACCAATTAATTTAATACCATGTTGGAGTTTGGTGGTTGAGTACGAGAGAATAGAAAAAGACATGTGTGTTAAGGCAAACAAATCTTATTTGGTGTTTGTAAAACTTTTTATTTTCTCTCTCCTATCTCTCTCCTTTTTCTCTCCCCCTCTCTTTCTCCCTCTCTCCCCCTTCTCTCTCTCCCTCTTTGTGTGCGTGTCTGTGAGTGTGCGTCTGCGTGTCTGTTTCTAATTCATCTACTCTTTCGCTGTACTTGGTAATTTTTTATGTTCTTTTATCTCATCTCATTTGTTCTGTAATTATTAAAGGCGCCACTTTATAAGAAATCTGCCGTGATTGTGCGAGTCCAATCTAACCGTGATTGTGCGAGTGCACTCTAACCGTGTTTGTGCAAGTCCAATTAAAATGAACACATTTTGTAGCACATTTAAAATTACAACACCTCTGGTAGGAAATTTAAATTGATTTAACAACATCTAAGTGCCTACAGAAAGCAATTGTAGCAATAAATGTCTCGATGACTGGTGTATTATAAGATTTAAGCAGTTGTTTCCAGGAAATGGGCATTGTACCCTGGCTGATGTAACCCCTAGCTACGCCAATGTTTGTAAATCTGCAATTCGCTCTCTTATCTTTATAATGATAGGCACTCAGCCCCAGTTAACCCAAATAGCCGTGGTTTCTGGGTGAGTACTTATTGATAATAGTCCATTGTTGGCGATACTAAACCCAACTATAGAAAAGTTCCCGTTTTTCAACAGTTGGTCTCAGCAAGTTGGAAGAAATAGCTTCCATTAGACCACAAGTGAACCTGGCTTTATAATAATATTCTGTTTTGTTAAACATAAAAGTAAGTTAACATTCATAAGCACTTATGAATTATAAAGTGTATGCATTTATATATATATATATTTTAAATGTTGTTGTAAAAATTATTAGTTCTTTTTATTTATTATTTTTAAAACAAATTGTTTTTCCTGTCATTATTTAAACGAACTGTAAATTAAAATCATTTATGATTGAACTCACATGGTAACAAGAGATGACGAGTTTTAAAAACTACAGCTAAAGATAAATTTACAAGCGCACCACAAGTGGTTCGTTACGGGGGCACTCAAGACTAATAAATCTGTAGCAGGGAACTGTTTCCCTAATTAGCCTTACACTATGTTTATTATTTTACTACTATATTTTCTTTCTTTTTTTTCAATCGAGAGATACCGCATAGCGGTGACGGACGCGCTTATGCGCAATTCATATTCGATATCAGAAATACCTCCTAGGAGTAAAAATTGTTTTGTACCTGCATAAAGTCAATAACGACTAATTACTTGAAGGCAACACGCATTAAAAAATATTGCCACAATTTAAAAAACCAACTAAACAAAGCAGTGATGTTTAATAACTAGTTATCTTTGGTAAAACGTTCTATATTGTTTTTAATTCCCAATTGACAGTGACAGCCACATCGCAATACATCACAGATATAGGGCGTATGATCTAAATCCTTCAAAAAGACTTTGAGAGCGCAGAAGAAGAAGAAGAAGTTTGTAATTCAGTTAACGCGATGGCTTGATAGTTTCGTCAGAAAAAATAATGTTAAATAATCGTATTTAAAAATTTAATACCCGTACTTAACAATGATTTTTCTTTTTGTCTGAACAAAGGATGGGTCAATATACGTGCAAGCTTGTCTCTAGCTGCATCATGTTCTTCTTGGCCTTCTCGGCGCTCATGGCCGCGTTTGTAACCAGAACATGGGCAACAGCCAGCAGATCTGGTACCAGTTTACCGGTAGCGTTGTATGGCTTTTCTTACTCTTCTTATCAAACCACAAAGTTAAGTAAGTAGACGGTGAAGTTGGGGGAAATAATAATTTCGAGATATTTGGTTTTGTGAGAGAAAATTTTACAGTTTACCACTTTTAATTAAATGATTTAGATTCATACAAAATGACAATGTCACATAAAAATATGTGTTTCACTAAAGTAATAGCGGCTGAATAGCGCAGTCAGTAGTTCATCTCGCCTCAGAAGGACAAAAGGACATTAACATATCAAAGCATAGTTACCCATACTGTATTACTGTACCGTAAAGTCATTTTCTATGATTACAACATATGTAATAGAATTGACAGAAAATGGAAAAAACTTAAAGGCAAACTTTAATGATAAATAAAGTAATATATAATTTTTAAACATGCCCTAAAAGGGCACAAAATGTGAAGGAAAACAATAGTGAAAAAAGTGACTATGAGGTCTTAGAAAAAATTATAACCTTTGAACTACTTGGGATAAAAAAATTATCTTTATGTTTTTGTTAATCATGAAAAAATTATTTACAGCTCTGATACTCATACATTTTTATGAATAATTTTGAAATTATCAACCAAGTGCTTAAATATGTTATTTTACTTTTTTTTTTATTGCTAACTATGTTTTAAACGTTTATACTGATTTGTATACATTTTTATAGGTAAATATTAAGTTAAACTAAAACTAGTAATATGTTAATATAAAATCCTGATTCTTTTTTAAAAATATTTTTTTAAAAATAATAGTTGTAATTGTAATAAATTTTTCTAAAAGTAATTTTTTGAATCAACTCTTTGGACCTTAATGTAACGTGACTTGAAATAGCACTTCAGAAATGAGACTTAGCAATATTTTCCATTGTTATTATGCATTATAGTTTCCATTGTAAGCATAACTTTGATTTCATATTTTTGTGTTGCTTTTAAAAAAACAACATTTAGTTCAGAATATTGTTTTTTAAATGTCTTTAAGGTAGGGAAAATAGCTCAATAAAGCAAAAAATGTCAATTGCCTGTTTTTGTTAATACCCTTGAAATTTTAGTTAAACTATGTCATACTTCTTTATTTTTATCTTTAATCAATATTATCAATTAATTAATCGGACATTTTTCGAAAGTTAACGATTAAATTTCAATTAATCGACAACAGCCTACAAATGTTTCTTTTGTCTTCTGTCTTTACCTTATTCCCACCACTCAAGTCTTGACAAGCAATCCGCTATAACGTTTTGTTCGACATTTATGTACTGAGCTTCGAAACTAAATCTAGGAGAAATAATGACCACCTTGTTATACTTAAGTTTTTGTATGTTTTTTTTTATTTAAATATTTGAATGCTTTGTGATCACATTGTAGGATAAATCGTGATCGTAATAAATAATAAGAAACTTTTTGCACAGCCTATATTATTGCTAAACATTCCCTTTCGATAGTCGAATATCTTGTTTCTCTTTCTATTAATTTTCTACTTATAAATTTTACTGGATGTAGAGCGTTTCCCATGGATTGTAAAAAAAAACCGCCCTTATACCTTTCATGGACTCGTCGATATGAATGTCGTGTTATTATCTGGTAGAATTAATATGGGTTCACTACTCAGCCATTTTTGAATTCTGTCTAATGACTGTTGGCATTAACTCATCCATTGGATAATGTTAGGTTGGCCTTTTCTTGTAAGGTCTGTTAGGGGTGCCGTTAGCGTTGAAAAATTTGGTATGAATTTTTTGTAGTAGGATACGAGATCCACTAGACTTCTAACTTGTTTTTTTCTTTGCAGGCCTCTCTATTTTCAACACTTTCTGTATGTTAGCACACTTAGGTTTCAGAAGTCCTCCTTCTGTTCTGTGTCCCAAACATTGATAGACTTTTTCCCTATTTCAAATTTACCTCGTTTTACTGTAAACCCTGTTTCTTTCAAGATATTAAAGTTTTGTCTTCGGGTATAAATGCGCTTATGCCAGTTTTCTGTAAGCGCTCATATGTTATCAAAATACGTCTCTTACATTATCTGACTAACGAAGAGTTTTCTCATTATTCTGTTAAATGTTGCCGGGGATTTGATAATCCGAAAGACATGTATTTAAAATTATATAAGGCATCTAGCCCTTGAAGTCCTGTATATTCCTGACTATGTAGGCAAAGTGGTATCTGCCAGTGGCCCTTTGTTAAGTCTAGCTTACTGAAATAATTTAATGGTGTCATTTGGTTAAGTATATCTTCAGTGTTTGGTATGACTTCAGCTATGCTTTTCGTTATCTTATTCAGTTTTTAAAGTCGACGCATGTGTGTACTGAACAATCCTTCTTCTTTATCAGAAGTAACGGCGAAGAATATGGTGATTTTAATTTTTATTTAATAACCAACTTTAGCATCAAATTTATTTCTTCTTTTAATTTCGCTGTCATGTATGATGGTATTGTGAACGTTTTCTTACCGACAAATTCGATTATATGTTCTCCTACGATCGTTCTTCCGGGGATCTTGGAGATCACTTCTGTAAATTCTTCTCCTATCTTCTCTATTTTGTATATTTGTGTACTATCTACGTAAATATTAGTATCTAACTAGGATTATTTGTCTTTTACATCTATTGTGGGTACTTCAATTTCTTCCCTCTCTCCGTTGTCCTCCGTTACTATTACTGCTGCCAACCCGTGCGTACTTTTATTTGTGTTATCATCAACGGTTTTCTGACTATTTCTCTCCCTATACCTGATTATACTATCAAGGTGGTAAACAATTTTTGCTTTCCCTTCTTTATCTCAACATTGTATTTGGAGAGTACTTAAGTCACTTCATTTGGAGCCTCTGAATCTTATGACAATTTTTTTTCCTCTTTACCGTATGTCAGCCATAGTACATTCTATTCTTGACCGTCTGTTTAAGGCTACTGTGATCGTTCGTGCCTTTTCTAACCCTGTTTTTATTTTATTTCTATGAATAGTGTTCTTATTATCGCCATCGGCCCTCTCACCTTTCTGCCGAACATTAACTCATAAGGTGAGATTAATGTGGTTTCATTGGGGACTTCCCTATATGCGAAAAGCCCAATTGTAATACACTATCCCAGTTTTCTAAACATTCTGTAGCTACTTTCCTTAACATCGACTTTAGTGTTACACTTAACCTCTCAACCATTCCATTATAATGAGGGTGATAAATGAACGTGTGGCTGATATTGATGTTTATCAGTGTGCATACTTGCACGTAAAGGTCAGGAGCTCTTTTATCAGACAAAATTTCTTCAGGAAAACCCATTCTGGTGAAAATCGAGTATAAAGCCTCACATATGTCCTCTGCTGTTACTCTCCTCAACGGCACTGGTCAGGTTAGCTGGTAGCCATATAAATTAGTGTCATGATGTACTTATTTCTGCCCTTGGTTATTCGTTGCGGTCCAATTATGTTTATTGCTACATTTTTTAATGGTACTCCAAATATCTTCGAGGGCAGTTAATTTTCCAGTGTCCCTCTCTTGCACTTATAAAACAAACCCCCTGTTCGCTAGCTAGTCTCCCTACTGCTGAGCTCTCTCTAGATCTATTCTGAACTCCCCACTTTTCTACTCAACCGGCCTGAAAAATTTCTCTGCTACTGTTGGTCAAGCTGTCTTGCCCTGTTGATTTTATCGTGTCTATCTGGGTCAACACATTTTTACAACTCTTTTGTTTGTTTATTAATACTGCTTTCAATATCTGGGGGCTCATGTTTATGAGCTATTTATTTCCACCCATCAGGCCTTGCAAGCCCTCGTACGACCTGTCTGTTCCTGTGCTAGCCAACCAATTTCTAGACTTCTAGCTAATAATGATTTGTATTCTCTAAAATTATCCCCCGCCGGCCTAAGGTTGTTCCACTTCCTCTATATTTTTCTGCACTATACCCTGCGTGTGTCAACAGAATTGACTTGACGGTGTCATAGTCATGGTATTTGTTTCGGACATCTTCTGTCAGTAGGAATGCCAGCAGGTCCCCCGTTACACGGACCTTTATTTCGGCCAACCACTCTTTCTTAGGCACCATATTTTTGGGCTATGTGTTTGAAGTAGTCGATATACTCGTCTAGTCCATTACTTTATTCATGTTTTAGTAGAATTTTTAGTAAATGATAGTTTTTGTTTTTGTCAGTCCCCCCCCCCCCAACTTGTACCTCTTTCTTGTTTTTGCCTTTCTCATCTTCTAACTTAATTCTCTTTATTTCCATTTCATGCCTTCTAATGTCCGTCCCTTCCTGTCTTCTCTTTCCTTCGCGTTCGTCTTTTTCCTTTCTAAATTCTGCCGTTCCATATTTTCTCCACTGCTTTAGCATGAAGGCATTTAATTCCTGCCCCTGTAAATTTAAGTTTTTCTCCCCCGTCCCCAAAGATATGCCATTATTTTCTCCATCTCTTGCGTTTTTCCTTCTCGTTTCCATATTGTACATTTTATAATTTTAATAAAAATAAAATAAATAACCCCTTTTCAAACAATGATGGTCTATGGGGCAAGTGAAGTAGCGTTCACAACTTTCATTGACAACTAAAGGCAGGGGATTGTGTGGTTAGCACAATGCCCCGAAGTCCTTGCCAGTACCGCATGACTCGAGTTCTTGCAGCGGTACGGCAGTCCAGCGCACTATTACTTAGACCACGCGCCCCCTTATAATTTTATACTCTTTATTAATTAATATAGTCCGTACTTTCCTAGTTTTATGAAATCCCATAAACATAAAAGTTGTCCATAGAATACTATTTTAACTTGTTCAAGTCCCCACAAAGTTCTCCTGTGTGTTTTATACAGATAGCTCAATCATGTTAAGTTATTACTGGATACTTAAATCTTAAATCGGACAAGGCGAACGCCTTATTGTTTAGATGGGTCGTTCACCGAAACACTCAGAGCTTCGGATTGGAACGATGAGACTGATGCCTCTTTCAAAGAATATGACTGTCACTGACAACACCCGGGACATTTGACAGTTACGATGAGACTGATGCCTCTTTCAAAGAATATGACTGCCATTATTTGACAGTTACGATGAGACTGATGCCTCTTTCAAAGAATATGACTGCCATTATTTTCTCCATCTCTTGCGTTTTTCCTTCTCGTTTCCATATTGTACATTTTATAATTTTAATAAAAATAAAATAAATAACCCCTTTTCAAACAATGATGGTCTATGGGGCAAGTGAAGTAGCGTTCACAACTTTCATTGACAACTAAAGGCAGGGGATTGTGTGGTTAGCACAATGCCCCGAAGTCCTTGCCAGTACCGCATGACTCGAGTTCTTGCAGCGGTACGGCAGTCCAGCGCACTATTACTTAGACCACGCGCCCCCTTATAATTTTATACTCTTTATGGTCGTTCCCCAACGCCCTCAGGACTGACATGATACGGAGGATGGATGCCTCTCTGCATGTTCTGCCTCGCAGTTGGTACTGGAACGCACCATCTACGTTGATTTAGAGAGCACGGTCTCCGACCACACGGGACACTATAGATGAGGTCGATGTCTCGTTGAATAGACAAAGCGCTGTATTACACTGGATGATATGTGACGTGGCGTTGTTATCGACAGGAGTCTCTAGCGATCCTCGGACGGGTCACGTCTAAAGTCTCGTGGTATAGGGATTTTTAGTTTTGTTATTCCGCTTTCAACTCGTACACATAAAATGACACAATGAATTAGAAAGTTCACTTGTTTTTTTTATCTATTTACAACTGGCCGTTCTCCGTAGACACGACGGCTATGACTTATACAAAATACTGGCACACAAATCTCACACACGACAGTCTCCCACACTGCGTATTACATGTATAGTATTACGATTCCTCACTTTAACATCTCCGTTAACATCATCTCAACATGTATGCCCCCCCCCCCGGTTCAAGCCGTCCGACATGGGTAACGCTATAGGATCTCTTCACTCTGAACGTTGCCACACCTTGTCCTATTACCCTACTGGTCTCGACTGCCCCTCGAATGACCTCTGACCCCTCTCACGTGATCAGAGATCCCGAAAAACATTTTCCCCCACGAACTAGTGTTCACTCAGTTAAACGCATACAAAATACAGTTATTCTAATCCCTGTCATGTTAACACGATTACAGAGTTTAGCCTCTCAAATTTATCCAATAATCAGAAAGTGATTTCTGGGCTGGTCAGTCTACGATAGACACGATGTTCTCCTTACGGAATCTCCTGGAAAAATGCAGAGAGCAGCATATGCTACTATACATTGCCTTTGTGGACCGTCTGAAAGCCTTTGATTTAATCAGCTTCAGAGGGCTATTTTAAATCCTGGAATAATTTGGCTATCCCTCACACTTACTCGCTATCATCAGACAGTTTCATAAACATATACAGGGCACAGTGCAGTTCAATGGATTTACATCTGAAGCCTTTCCAGTCAGCAGCAGAGATTAAGCAAGGTTGTGTACTCGCGCCAACACTATTTGGAAAATTCTTCTCTGTACTGCTTCGTACGCATTCAAGGATAGCAGTGATTGAATCTGGTTACAAATCAGAGCTGATGGAGGACCTCAACACTGCCCACCTTAAAGCACAAAACAAAACAACATATTTCCTAATTCGTAAGCTATTTTTTCAGATGATGTGGCACTGATAGATAACACAGAAACTGGTTTGCAATAACTCCTGTCAAGATTCTCCAACGCTGCATAGAATTGGTTAGCAAATCATCTAAAAAAGACAAACATTATGACGCAAGACAAATGTTTTTAGAGAGATTCACTTATTTGGGGTCCAAAATCTTCAATGCACTGTCCATCGAGGACGAAATTAACAGTAGAATTGCCAAGGCAGCAACCTAAACGGATAAACTAAATGAATGGAGTTGGAAAAACACCAAGCTAACGGAGAAAATGTGTTTCTTTCGTGCCTTGGCATCAGTACTCTGCTAAGCGGAAGCGAAACATTTACGTCTTATACATCCGATGTGCCTACGTCGAATCTTTGGCATTATATGGCAGGACAAAGAGGCAAACAATGAGGTCCTGAAACGTGCTAATTTGATAGGACTACTCAACCACACGGGGAAATGCAATCCAACCTAACAGTGATGCACCATCGTCTCTAGAGAAGGAAGGATACCGAATAATGATGCATGAAAATAAACAAAGCTTGTTTTCAATGCTAATTAAAAACGCTGCAGTTGGCTACGACATGTAAAGAAAGGACCTTCAATATGGAGAACTTGCATCATGAAAGAGGAAGACAGGTCTCTAACGTCTCCGATTTAAAGATGTTTACCAGAGACACATGAAAAAAGCCAGATAAAAACTCCAGCGACTGGGAGTGTAAATCATTCGTCCGATCTAGGCGGCGAACAATTGTCAAAGAGGGCGTTATACTAGCCAAAGAGCGCAGGATGGACGAGAATATAGACAGAAGAGCTAGGAGAACGAGTAAAACAATGGGAAGATCAGAAATTGTGTGCAAAAGCTGTGGGTGGAAAGCTGTCACTCCAGGATGGGACTGCTAAGCCACAACAGGAAATGTAACCGAACCCAAATGTGATGAATCATCGTTTCACGAGACGAAAGGTTGCCTATTATTATTATTATTATTATTATTATTAACATTATTATTATTATTATTAACATTATTATTATTATTATTATTATTATCATTATTATTATTATTATTATTGATATTATTATTGTTAACAATTATTAGCGACTAGTGATCACTAATCGATTTTTGAGCCATTAAACCGATTAACAGGTACATTTAAAATACTAATTCCTACGAGCTGCATAAAATACTCTGACGGGCCGTAGACGGCCCACAGGACGTAGTTTGTCCACCCTGAAATAGACTAGACGTACAAACAAACTGACTGACGGAAAATAGAACTAAATCTTCCCACTAAAATAACTTGCTTTTATGTTTTGATCAGAATTTTCTGAGGCCATGCTGGGCACCTTTTTTGCATCAATGGGTATGTGCGGCGTGTGCTGCCTGCTTTCTTTCATAATGATGATTGCTGACCTTTGTTGCAAGGTCACGCAGTGCATGACGGTCATCCCCAAAATAACAATGACGGCGGCCTTACTTTCAGGCAAGTAATAAAAACGTATACCAAAATAATAATTCGCGTATTTACATAACATATATATGTGAATCGTCCACATTATGTGACCAAAGTTTGTCGACTGCTCTGACCAGGCCGTTAAATGTACAACTTTGAAATGTTAAAATTAACTATGTAATATAGTCACAAATGGATCGTTCTCACCTTAGATACTTTTTCCACTCAATTAAACATGACATACAAGTTATCATATCTATAATAAACAAATTATCCAACCACTGTTAAAATTTTAACATATCAATTTCAGGTCTTCTCGTTGAAAGCACGTGTATCCTTTTTCTCGTAGATGTGTATGGAGTGGATGAAGGTTATTTCAAAATCAAGTATACATACGACTATTACTATTTCTCTAACTCTTATTATACGCACACGTTTGAAGTACTTCCAGGGTATTCTTTCTACATAGCAGCGGTCACTGGCATCTGGCTCATGATATCCGGTTGTATCAACTTCTGTGCCAGGCACGCTACTCGGGTAGGAGTCGATGACCAGGCGGAGCTGGTCAGAAGTGTGGCTGGACAACAGGGTCCAGTGCCGGCAGGTGGAGTTAATCCTTATCCCAATCCTATGATGGTGGGGGGCTACTTCCCTCCCCTTACCGCCATGGGAGGTCAAGGTTTCCAAGGTTACCCCTCCCCATCCATGGGGTATTTCCCACCCCAGACGGGAATTCCTGGAGCTCGTCTGGTGCTGACCAACACGTCGACCCAAACTTCGCTTGTTGACATCAAGAAAGTTGTCAAAACAGAGGAAGCTGTTAAAGGTGTTAAGGCCTAAAGAACATATTTTTACGTTCGGTTTCTTTAACTGTATAGCTGATATACCCGAAAATCTATACTATACTAATATTATTTGAAACGCATAATTTATTGAAATGTTATCTCTCTAATAGTCCGTCCAATTATTTTTTTTTTTTTTAAATTCTGCATTAAAATGACATTGTTCTATTTATAACACTCAATATTCACAAATAAACTTTTGTAATTGTCGGTACGATTTGGAACAACGTCAACCTTATTTGAATGTTTCTTTATAGAATATTCATACATTTTTTTTTACCATCTGTGATATCTAGTTTCTACTTTCATATTTAGTTAAATTGTATTGACAACGCAAAAATAATGATAATGATATAGTATTTATGATCATGGATTTAATTATAATAATTTATATACCTATATTATATATATATATATATATATATTAGAGCATAGACTTTGAACTGTAAATAAGATGTCTCTTTAATTAAACAATTTAGATGTTTTAATTCAAAGTTACAGGAGACCATAGACCTTCATTTTATAAAAAAAAAACTAGTTTCCAATAACACAGAGATTTGTATTGCTTCACAGGCAGCTTCTAAAATCTGAAATCTTATATCCTTTATCTTCGTTAAGTCAGTGTTGCGAACTCACGGTGCCGCCTTTTTTTCCTGGCAGGAGTGAAAAAATTCCCAAATTAGACTAAAAATTCCCACATTCATTAAATCCTGTTGGTGTAGCGCGGAAAAAAAAGCTAGACAACGAGTCCAAAAAAAAAAATTGATCCGAAATAAAAAAAAATCATGTTAAGCCTGGTCCCTTTTGGAACTCAGGACGTGTTAGCGCATTTTCGTATTATGTATCAGTACTTATGTTAGATATCAGCATTATGTAGTTATCAGTAATTGTGTTTAGATTTTAGACATATTTTTATGAATTTTCTTTTGTAATGAATATACCTGACATTTTTTTAATTTAAAAGTCATTTCTTTACATTTTAAAAAATTTTATTTTCTCTTTAATCTAACTACAAGTCACCACAAATGATGACGTAAAACTCTCTAAACTTTTACACATATTCTAATGACGTCAACAACAACAAAAAAAAAACTAATTCTTTTGCACGCCTTCGCACCACTCTTGAATGCTTGAAAAATGATGTATTCGACTTCCGGCAATGGCGGCCGTTCCCTGCGCCAGTGTTACCTCTTGATTCGCAAAGTTTTTTGGTAGTTTTAACGGAGTTTTTTAACGGATCGAGTAACTGAGTGTTGATGCACAAATGGCAGGTCAGGACATACAAAAAACATATATACATCATGGGTCTAGGACTTATGGATGCTGTGATCAAAGGTGATGACAGACGGACAAAACGGGTGCAATAGCGCATTCGACTTCTCGAAAATGCGCTAAAAATCAACTTTGACACGCTAAAAATAAAAACATATGACGTCACAAATATCGCGGAAAAACCTAGCCAAGATGTAAAAAAAAAAAAGAAAAAAAATGAATCCGAAATTATTAAAAAAATCTAGAACCACTAAAAATAAACAAATATGACGTCACAAAGACCACCCACCTCAAGAAAATATATTTTCTTATTTGAAAATAAGCGTGTTTCAAATTATTTTATTTTATTTGCATTCAAGTGTGTATTTAACTGTTAAAATTTATTAATCCCAAATATTCCCATTTCTATTAATTTGACTAAAAAATTCCTACGATTTATTTTTCAATTTTCAAGGATTTGGCAACGTTATGGAATTGTTCCTATCTTTCTTCTTTTCTTTTCTTTAAAAAAAAATATTTTCTATGTTATTACTATTCAATGATTTAGTTGTGTTTTATAGAATGTAAATTTAGTTTCAATACCTCTTTTAATTATTCGTGCTGATGAATGAATTCATCGAACCATCTACTTTTGTGTTATTCAATAAATATAGGTCTGGTTTAGTGTATCTTTTATTTTACGTGATGGGATGGATTAATACAAGGAGGCCATGGGCCGTCAATAAAGTACGCCACGCTATTTTTTTAAATCATTTTAAACTCCCCACCCTCACCCCTGTCACAAGACTTGGACCCCACCCCAAAACAACAAAATAATTAAAATTTAATACAAAACACCTTGACGTGACACATAGCCGGATACCCCACTACTCCCTGTCACAAATTGTCACACATTTTTTTACGCCCACCTCCCCCTCTGGAGTTTGATGAACTTTATGGACGCCCCCTATCGAGAAGACGTGATATTTTATTTCCATGCCTGTTTTAAAAGCAACTGTCACCTGGCTGCTACCTGTTGTGGGATTGGACTGGGGACCAAAAAAGTCCATTCACAAGATTCACTAATGAATGAATTTGTACCCGTTCGAGGCATGGGGGCAATCCTAAACAAGATTTTGGAGCCAGTGTTCAAAACTATTCAATATGTGAAAACTAAAAAAATGAAGCCTTCGGCTAAGAATCATTTATACATTCTATATATTTGACATTTTTATTTTGATGTGGCATGTACGCATCAAAACCATAAACGTGTCAAATAAGAAATGTCCTGGAAAACAAACATGCCGCTCAGATCAAGGCATTTCTGTACTTTAAGATTGTGGTCGAAAACTGATAATTGATGAGTTGCCATTCCGCGTATGTTCAATAGAAATAATTATTTGAAGATGTATCGCCAAGAGACCGACAGCACATTCTCATTTCTGCTGAGATCAGACGTTGAATAAATAAAGTACTTGGACAGAATTCGGAGTGGGGGGGGGGGGGGGGG
>MUZC01000885.1:50625-87880 GCA_002072015.1 Radix auricularia
GGGCGGTATCTGATTTTTAAATACGTTTTAAAAAAAAAAAAACATACAAATATGCAACCGCTTAAAGTGTAAAAGATAAACCAACTCTAAACTAAAGCATACATTGACAAACTACATTTGCGGTCATAAGAAATGGCTTGGTATTCAAAACACATCGAGACTTGACAACCATACACGAACCGATTGTAAATATCATAAACCGAATTCGGATGTTATACATTGAAATAGGAAATTAAATTTAGAAGTACGTACATAATATTGACATGTACGCACACACAAAAACAGATATTTAATACAAAATAATAATAATAATTAATCACATTAAATAAAAAAAACTCAAATAAGGACGTCACGTCGCAATATATTATGGCGAGAAACACGCTTGTTTAATCTCGAAACACCGTTAAAAATTATTTTATGTCTTATTTTAATTTTTTAAAATCGGGAGTTACCTCGCAAAACGTGACGCACTGGACGAACATACATAACAAATTATGTATATTGTGATGATAAAACAATATAAGAGCAAAATTATTTTGGGGCTGTGAGAGTGAGTTTTCAAAGCGATGAAATTTTCTCCGGCAAAGGCATGTTAATTATTAACTTTTATAAACGCCAAGAAATGTGAACACATTCAAACACTCACAAGAGTCACTTTTTCTTAAAATCTCAATGTGTTAAGTAGATTGATCTTGTTTTCTAATTATGTTTATGCGTCTTGTTATCGATTATTCAGTAGTGTTGATAATTGATTCACCAATTAATGGTTCGATACTTTGTTATCTTTACCATAAGGCTGCTTATTAGGAGTCTGTTATTTTGCTATCTGCATCGCTTAGAAACTGGTAAAAGTTCTTATTTTAAAACATGTGTCAATATTCGCATACATTGTTTTATTTCTGAAATCTATTTGTGAACTTTATTTTGTTTGATGACGCAGATTTGCATCCAATTATACATATACATAGTAACTATAATTAGGAAATATTAGATATTAATAAAACTAGATTCTGCTAATTGTTGGTTTTATGTTGTAAAGAAATAAATTGTTTATTTAAATATTTATCTATTTTGTTGTGTTTTTTTTTCTTTTTTCTAAAATTAAATTCTTAACTTTGTTAAATGAGTATAAACTTTCAATATTAATGTTTGTTCACAAGATATTTTACAGTTTTTTCAAATATATAAATATGCGTTTTTTTTCTAAACGTCAACTACATATTGAAACGTAGTTTTGTCTACTTCGATAACAAAAAACTGAACTACAGTTATTGAAACGACAACCAACGTTTAGAGGCTGAGACTTTGCTGTTGTATTAATCGATCGCTACCAACCATGGGGTCTATCCGTCTACCCATCTACCCGACTATCCGTCTACCCATCTACCCGACTATCCGTCTACCCATCTACCCGACTAGCCGTCTACCCATCTACCCGACTAGCCGTCTACCCATCTACCCGACTAGCCGTCTACCCATCTCCATCTACCCGACTAGCCGTCTACCCATCTACCCGACTAGCCGTCTACCCATCTAGCCACATTCCTGTAACTAATCTTTGACCCGCAGAACATACAAACTCATCTTTGAACAGCAAATTCGGGGGATTGCTCTAAAGCATGCAAGCTCTCTGTCAGATAACTGGAAAGAAAAAAGATGAAATGGTAAAAGAAAACATTTACAATATGAAATAAAGGCTAACGTGTTTTACAAAGTGAATTATTGCTGCCTGTGTACTTTTTGTCTAAACCATGACACACCATAAACACATATGCAATGTAACCATTCCCATATTATAGAATGAGAAAAATTAGGGTTTTCTCGCATTTCTCACAGCCACTGATAAGCAATCAATATCTGAATTACCGATACTAACCACAATACTGTTACCGTACTAGCATATCAGTAACACTTTCACCACGAACTTATGGAACATAACAGAATAATAATATCACTATTCACAACGACCAACTTAAGGTTCATGTTAAGAATAATTATTTCTCTATTTATCATTATCACAATACAACAAAATATTGAACACTCTTTATATAACACATCTTACATGAGGGATATGATCAATATAAAATACATTATCTCAAAATATAGCTAAAGCTTAGATTCTGACACCAAGACGTTTTATCCTTTTAAGTTGAACAATATCATTCCCAGTTCCCAGATGATGAAAAATATTTTAATGTATTGCTGGTTAAGAGTAAAAAAGTAAAAATTGTGTCACATTGGGCACCCAGGATGTGGAGGACATAAAATCTAATGACAACTAAATGTAACTCAAGGTTAACGTAACCTTCTCTGTTATACTTCGTTTTATCTTAAAATAGAAGGTGGATGCGTGTTTGTAAGTAGAGGAGGCGGGTAAGTATGTTTGCAAACGGGACATCGATTCTAAATTAATATTAAATAAAACGAGTCTTAGTTCAAGAGAAGGTCACTGACTGGCATGCTACTGACCACACATTTTTACGTGGTCAATAGATTCGATTACACTGACATACTCTCATCAGGAAGTAGGTCAAATTTGTGATACGAGAGTCCAGTTCATGCAACCAACCAAAATAAATTAATTTAAAAAGTTTTTTTTTTTTAAATATATATATAATATAAAAATGTGATAGATTGGTTTAATCGAGGGGAAGTCTAAACTTACTTTTAAATGTAGCAAATTCTATTGTAAACCTAAACACTTATAAGGAGTTTTACGCATTTATTTTCTTGCTAATCTCAAGGAACATTTCATTAAGACACAGGATATTAATTTTTTTTCTTTTTTATATTTGATAAAGATTTAAATGTTTACTTTACATTCGTTTTACGCCTTCTTTAAATATCAACATCTGATGTTATTGAAATAATCATTTTTATTATTTGACTGTTAAATGTGATTTGGCTAAATAGCTTATAAATTAAAATATACAAATTAACACTTCATAACTGTCAATTATTTAACTTGATTTAGCTTTCAAATAAAATCGACTTATGAAGCTAATCAATTTCATTAAAAGAGTAAATATTTTATGAAACGTAATATTTAGACGTCATGATCTTTAAAAAATGAAAAGTAATCATAAAACTGAAATATGTAATGGAAATATTTTTGTTCATCTGTGGTCCAGATTACAGAGCTTTAGAGACCAATATTTCATTGGATACAAGCAACAACAAAACATGACCCAGAAAAACAATATGTCGAGAAGGGGGGGGGGGGGTTTAAGGGTAGGGACACCAGTTCTCGGAATCTGTCTAGATATTGCTTTCCTTGAAGTACTGCAGGAAGTTTGCCTCGATCTACTTGTTCTTAAGTCAAAGATTGGCTATGATTGATTGTACTATCGTGTTGGTACGGGTTACACGTGGGGGGAGGGGGGTATTAATTACAGAGCAACGTGACGTACATTAACTTGAAACCTGGCGAAACAAATAGAAACAAATGAGGTCTTTGTTTCCAAGGTTACGGTGCAAACACTTCTATTACTGCAAAGTGATGTGTTGAGTGATAAAAGAATTGAACTCACGTTCTTTGTTTACACGAATAGCACAATCAAAGTTATACAACTTAGCCATTGGCCCCACTTATACTGGTTGGTTCCATAGATATGCCATTTATTTCTAAATCGAGTTACACAAAAATTGAGGTATTTAATGATAACGAAAATTAAAATATGTTTACTTTTATGAAAATTACATTTGAATTTTCCCCCTCTCTTTTGTGGTATTGTCATTAAAAATTTTTTTACTTACAAACAGACTCTGTCGAATAATTTGAAACATGATATTATATGCTTCTATTCCTTTTTTTTTCCCCTACTTTACAGCACGCCATAGCAGTACACTCTTAAACAAGAAATAAATACTGACACACCGGTAACATAATGGAGAATTTTATTTCTAATAATTGAATTATATATATATATATATATATATAAAAATTTATATATATATATATTTATATATATATATATATATAAATTTATATATATATAGCGAGGTTAACAAAAACAGAAATTTACCTTTCTTTCAAGCCAATTATATTGTTATTACTTGCAAGCTTGTTATTTTACTTTGTTATTGTGCGTGTTATTGTTTTGTGTTGTACTGTATTGTTATTTTTCTGGGGCTCTCGGTCAACTAAGTTCAGCTCAAATCTTGTCATTTTTATCTTGAGTGCTGAAAGGAAATAAAACAATTTGAAGAAAACAATAATGAGCAACCTTTAGTTTGAATAAAACGCCGCAATAAAACAAGCTGTTCAGAAAAATTGTTATAATAGGATTTTGCCTCTAAAAATTCTGTTTTGTGTTTTAAGTAGTAGATTTTAATTTGACCGGCATTTAATTACTAAATGTGACGTCATCACCATTAACCAATGTGTAGACCAAGCCCTGGCAGTGGAGATAAAATAGATCTATTTAAATCCAAGCAACTCAATTAGCTGAACAATACCATCCAACAGTCTGACAATGATGAAAGTATATGTCCAATTTAGGTCAGCACTGACAATATTAATCCGAAACATTATTGGTACATATTTAAATATGTGTTAAACGACTTAGAAGAATGGACAATGTTATCGTCGTCATGGAAACGATGTCATTTAATGTCAACATCGACAAGTTCTACATACGTTTTATACTTTCTTAACATGAACATTTCTCAAGTAAGCGGCAGTTCTATAAAATAAAACATACAGTATATATTATGGCCATAAAACTTGTTTTAAAACTACGCCCTTCATGTTGTTCCTGGAACACGTTTATCTTGTCACATGTTCACAATTCTAGGAACTGCTATCGATCAGCTTGTGACACGAATTACCTCCTCAGTCGCCGACTCTGAAGTCACAAACTCCACCATTTGTTTACTGCATGACTGCAGTCTACCTGACCTGCTGACTACAATAACTGGTTCGTGGGAATAAGGAGTTCACCACCACCCCTGTCTCCTTCTTACAAACACCAAATAAAAAAAACTAACCTGTCTGAACTTGATAACTTACCATGAATAGCTGTGTTCGACTACCCGATACAGTAGTGCTGGTAGTTCACCGATTGTTCCTGGGCTATGATCTAAAAACATTCCCGGCTGCTCTGAGCTATTGTTAACATACTGAAGTATAATTTCTTTAGGAAATAATGATAGAGGAATTGAATATTTAAAACCCTGACCAGAGAGGAATTTTTTTGGCTAATTGAACGTTAACGGTAAAATACACGTCACTTGTTGTATCTTATCCCCCAAACTTACACTATAATGTTCAGTCTCGATGCTCTAACCCAGGGGTCTCCAAACTTTTCCGCCGGAGGGTTGCAGTAACGGTTAAACAGTCATTTTGGGGCCGACAACTAACCCCCGACTACTAAGTTTTATGGTTAACTATAGTTCAAAATAATATCTTTTTTTTTTTTTACATTCAAGGGTTTCCAGGGGCAGGGTGAGAGGACTACGCGGGCCGCATCGGGCCCGCGGGCCATAGTTTGGAGACCCTTGCTCTAACCAAAGGTAAGGAGCTCAAAGTAAACTGACTCACGTGCAAGAACAAACACAAATAATCGTCGTTCTTCCAATCCGGAATTCGGACGTAGCGTAGGCTGCCTGAGGAAACTTTGAAAGCCAACACTGTAGCATCATTTAAAACTCTATAAAATTTTAAAACTGCATATAAATCATAGATAAACGTAGGCCGCGATACCCTTCTGTATTGAAGGAGCGCATATAGACGATAAGATAAGATAAAAGCAAGTGTTTACGTTCCTCTAATCTGTAGGTCCAACGTCCTCGTTATACACGAGACGATAACTTAGAAAATCTCATTAGATTTTGTTTATCTTTTATGAATATTGTGTTGAGTTTTCTAGATAGAAATTACATTATCTAAAATTTGTATCAATTGATAAATTCAACGGTATTCATTGATCAACAAAGCAAGAGAAATAGAAAATGCTTTTTTAAATTATGTTTTTATCATTTTTTATTTTTTATTTTGTTGTTGTTGGTTGTTTTTTTTTAAATTATTATACGTCCCCTAAAATTTTCATCCAAAGTTTAATAACTACTAGGATAGTAAAAAAGATAATTCTTCCTTGTATTTCAATGAGTAAAATTGTGAGCTGTGTGTCTTTCTGGTTTGATTGATGTACAATTTAAACAGACAAACTAATTACCGGGAATAAATTCCTCACTCCCACCAACCCCCCACCCACCCCAAACTTTTTGAGTTTCATTTCAAGGATTAACATAATGCACTACAATTTGATTATCGAAAATCAAGGGAAGTTATGACATATGACACCTATTATCTTTTCTTTCTATTACCTCCCTTGGACATATTCAAATGTATTTATGCATGAAAAAGGCTAAAATAAAAATTCATCCTCCTTTATTAAGGTGTAATACAAGCCCTACCACGGTTTTGGTAAAATGTTATACAAATATTTTCAAAGTTATTTAACGGTTTTAAAAAAAGCTCTTATACAAGTAATATCTTGTAAGTTTATGGTACAACGATAATTATCATTTATTTATTTATTTATTTATAAAGGACGCTTCTATAGCGCAGTTTCTTAAAGCTCACTGCGCTTTACAAAAACACTACCAAAAATCAATAGTTGAACTCAATAATCATACATCTTACACAGTAAAAATACATGGAAGAATTTCAACATATTTTATATTACAAAATAAAACGAAGAGGTAAAGTTCTTTTTCAATAAATATAGAAATAATAAACAATTAAGCAAGGAGACGAATAAGGAAATGAACAAGTAATGAAACAAATTATGTAACAACAAATAAGTAAACAAATAAAGAAATAAATAATTAAAACAAGTAAACCAATAAACAGAAAAACAAACACATAAAATGAATAAATAAACAAATAAACACACAAACAAACAAACATACAAACAAACAAATAAGACATTAAAACGTTTTAGCTATTATTTGTATGAACCCTATGTCTATGTGAAACGAGTGTTCTAGAGGCAATAGGCAGCCAATGGAGTTGCTGTAGTAGCGGTTGTACATGGTCGGTTTTATTAGCCCGAAAAACAAGTCTTGCAGCAGAATTTTGCACTTTCTGTATTTTGTCTGTGAGGTAGTTTGGAATTCCAGAAAGAAGTGCGTTGCAGTAGTCAAGTTTTGACAAAACAAGTGAACAGACAAGAGTTTTAGATGCTTGAAAGGACAATAGATGTCTAATGCACGCTATTCTCCTGAGTTCTGTGTAAGCTGAGCGACATATGTTTGTGACGTGTTTGTCCATGGTCAGTGTGTCAGTCATTGTAACTCCTAGGTTACGTGCATGAGAAGAGAAACTGACCTCTGATCGACCAACAGTAATAGATGAGACTGGTGGTTCAGGAAGCTGTCTGGATTTTGAATGAATAAGGAGTACTTCTGTCTTGTCATCATTCAGCTTGAGTTTGTTCCTTGTCATCCAGTCTTTAATGTGGCTGATGCAAACTTGTGTGTTTTGTATGCTTACTTTGATGTGTCTTGGTGAACATGACTCTATAAGTTGTGTGTCGTCTGCATAGGACTGACTGTGTACTGAATGGTTAGATGTTATATTGGTGATTGGCCTGGTGTATAAAATAAACAAAATAGGTCCTAAGACCGAACCCTGGGGCACACCAAAGTCTAGTTTGGAAGGCTTAGATTTGTATTTTTGTGTCATGATGACTTGTGATCTTTCTGAAAGGTATGAGGATATCCATGATAAAGCGATATCACAAATGCCGAAGGAATGTGAGAGACGAGAAAGCAGTATTTGATGGTCGATGGTATCGAATGCAGCAGATAGGTCTAACAGAGTGAGTAGAGAGATCTTCTTGTTGTCGTTAGCTTGGAGAAGTTCATTCATAACTCTTACCAGAGCTGTTTCTGTGCTGTGTGCTGGGCGGTAAGCGGACTGCGAGGGAGGGAAGAGATTGTTGGAATGAAGATACTCTGTGATCTGAGCAAGTACTAGTTTTTCTATGATTTTTGAAAGAAAGGAAAGGTTGCTGACAGGACGATAGTTTTTAAGGTTGTTAGCGTCAAGTGAAGGTTTCTTGAGAAGTGGGTTAACCAGTGCCTGCTTAAAAATGGCTGGGACAGTGCCTGACTGTAAAGAATTGTTAATGATGGAAGTTAGAGCAGGAAGCAGTTCATCAAGACATTCAACCATGAGGGGCGTTGGGATCGGGTCGAGAGCACATGATTTTGGACAGGAACTAGCTATTACATGCCTTACTTCATCATCAGTAACATCTCGAAAACAAGTAAATGAGGAGGAAGTATGAGGAAAGTCAGCAAACAGGGGATCAAGTTCTGTTTGAGAGCATTCCTGATCAAGATCGTCTCTTATTGTTTGTATTTTATTAGAAAAGAAATCAGCAAATGCATCAGGGAGTTCATCTTTGGGAATGTCAGAGGGAAGCGCGCTGTCTTTGCTGCGACCGAGAACACTGTCACAGTTCATAAAAAACATTTTTGGATCAGAACATTTTGCAATTTTTTCAGTCCAGTAGTCTTCTTTGGCTTTTTGAACAATGTCTGTGACCGTTCGCTTGGCTGTCATGAAGATCTCAAAGTCAGCAGCTAGTCTGGTCTTCCGCCACCTGCATTCGGCTCGGCGACGTTCTGCCTTGGCAGCGCGGAGTGTAGCGCCGACAGCAGCGTACCATGGGGAGCAGCGGACTGACGGGACAAGGCGCTCGGTGGCAGGGGCATGCTGGTCCAGGAGCTGGCGAAGTCTGTCGTCAAGCTGTTGGGCTGTGATGTCCGGTCCAGCGTCATCAAGCATTAACTTTATGCCCGCTTTAAAGGCGCTTTTGTTTATGGCCTTTAAATTTCGACATGTCCTGTACACAGGCTGTTTCTTCGGGCGAGACACATTCAGCTTGCAGAGAACAGCCGAGTGGTCAGACGTGAGCACGTGACTGACGGAGCAGGAGGTGACGATATGGTCCTCCTGCTTGTACAGCACCCAGTCGATGATGTGCCCACTCTTAAGGAAGGTAGGCTCTGTGACTCCCTGGACGAAGTTAAAGCTTTGGACGGCGTCCATTACCTTTGCTGTAAGGGGGTCATTGGGAACATCATAATGTACATTGAAGTCGCCAATAATTATGGATTTGGCACGCATCATGTTTGCGTAGTCTAATAAATCTGGGAGTTCCTGATTGAATGTAGAATTTAGGAGCTTGTTCTTTGGGATTGGAGGAGTTCTATATAGGCAGAAAAGATGTATATGCTGTGGCGATGTGAGAGTTAACTGGATCAGTTCAAAGGTGTCATGTGCGAAAGGAAAAGTTTCAATCAATGTAACTGGCAAGTGGTCACGGTAAATGACTGCTAAGCCTCCGCCATGATAAGCACGGGGAAATGATTTCGTTATGTAGCTTGATGGTGTTAAGTCTTTACACTTAGGTTCACTTCCACTTGTTTTTAGCCATGTCTCTGTGATAAAAAGAATATCAATGTTTTCCTCCATAATGAAATCAGAGATCATTGTTCTTTTGTGTCTTGGTCCGACAGAGTGAGCATTAAACAAACCTATCTTCATATGTTCTTTTGTCTGACCTGTGTTAATAACATTATAATAAGAATGAAATTAAACAATCCGTAAAAATAAACGTTATTGACTATTAATCCCTTATACATGAGAAAGAACTAAAAGTAGTGATTATGCTCAATATAGTACGCACCGCTCGACAAACATTTACTGACTGAACGTAACTGAACTCCCCTTTCTGTAAAACACGGGGATGTGGTCATAGATGGGTGGTGTGAAATGCAGGGAATGGTGGAGGACCACCATTGCAGACGGCCTTATAGCGGTACAAAGAGATCAAATAAAAAAATTCATTGAATAAATTATGGAACTTTTGATCGATATGAAATTTTGATATTATGCATTGTTAGGTGACACAAGTCTATGTGGAAAATTATAACTCGATAAAATCACGGGAAGTTAGTCATTTTTTACTCTTGTTTTTCCGCCGGCCCGATTGACCTCGATCGACTGAAAGAGCAACAAGATGGTGTAGTTAATATAAGGGACTAGCAATTTACCCGCGCTTTGCTGCGTAAATTAGGATTTCAGTAAGCGTTGAGAACCCGCGTAACACCAATTCAAAACACCTATTGATTTTAATCTGAATCAAGATGGATATACTAAATATATTAATTTCAACCGTTCAGGCTCCTACGTACACAAGATCTTGGAGATTTAAAGATGCGTTTTTTTATATAACTCATATTGGGGGAAAAAACTATATTTCGGCAATCATCCCCCTAGTAAGAGGTTATTTAATATTTTTCCCTCTTATCATCGTGGGGGGAGGGGGGTACTCAACAACTTCCAAAAGTTTAAAGTTTCTACCTACATGGAAACTTGGAGATTCAATTTTATATAGCTCATTTTAGGTGAAAAAAAAGTTTTGGGCCCCCGGCGACCCATGAGAGGAAATTTTTTAAATTTATATAATTATTTTTCTTTGTCTACCTACACGGGAAATAAGATTTTCAATTTTTATAAATCTCATATAAGAAAAAAAAACGTGTTTGGGGCCCCGGCCCCCATAAGCGTGTATTTCTAAATTCTTTTACATCGACTTTCGCCGTGAGAGAGTAATTAACAATTTTCCAAAGTTTCATGCTCCTACCTACATTGAAAATTGGAGAATTAGTGATGAGTCGGTTTATAATATAAGAAAAACTATATTTGGGCCTCCGGCCCCACATGAGGGAGATTTTAAAAATTCTTTTTCGTCAATTTTCGTCGTTAGATGGTAACCAACAACTTCCCAAAGTTTTATGCTTCTAACTACACGGGAAGTTGGAGAATTAGTGATGGGTGAGTCAGTCAGTCAGTAAATGAGTGCTTTCCCTTTTATTAGTATAGATTTTAGAACAGTTTTTACAAAGTGTCTTAAAGGAGAGCCTCCACGGACATTTTGAAGCTATCCCCCACCCCACCACCTTGTATCCCGCAATTTTTAGAAGTTAGATAACGACTATAAAAATCTAATTCAATAGTTTGTTTCTTCTGGAAGTAATATTAAGGTCGTAAAGTACTTTCAAATGCTATTTAGTAAATCAGGCGATCCTAAGTCAAAAATAATACCAGCCCACGAGGATTACTTTCACTTCTGAAACAGAGGACAAGATTTATACAAGTCAAAGCGAAAGTAAATCAGTCATCATTTTGAAATGGGCACATTTTGTTGTGGGCCCATGATACAACAGTGGCGCTTTGATAGACATCAGATTTTAAACGGTGATCGAGATCATAGAAGTAAATTTGATCAAACTTTAACGTCAACGCTCTTCTCATTCATTAACAACAAGGTTTGGGCAGTGGATGGACGAATCAATAGACGGCCTGTTGTGTCACGGAACCAAATATCAAACAGATTCTCTTTTTACGAAATCAGTTGACGATTGTAGATTTTCTTTGTTGGTCTTTTTAGCTTTAGTCTGCAATATTTGAGTAGCGGTATGGGGAGAAATCAATACACTACCAACTCTGACAAAGTGCCCTAAAATCAATAGACTACCAACTCTAACAGAGTGCCCTAATAAAATTCGACAAAAACAGGGACTGGTTTGAAAATTGATACACATTGGAACGAGATATAACCTGTCACTGAAGCCAACAGGAAGGCTTAAGAATTAAAAGAATAAGCCTAAACCCAAGAGACCGCATGCTTTAAAAGCAGCCAAGTCACATGCCTAAAAGGTCGCACGCCAATGCGACAGTACCTACTGGTTTATCCTCTGCTACAACATACAGTCAGCTGCAGACATGGGGAATGCTAAAGCCATGTACGAAAATATCAAAAAAGCAACCGGCGCATTGGCTTCCAAATTTGCCACCTAAAGTCCAAAAATGTGTCCAATACAAAACAGCGCACCTAAAAAGGTTGGTTGAGCATTATCTGGGACTGTATGCAACAGTTACCACAGCCTCCAGCACCTCTCTAGATAACATCCCCGCTATGCCGCCCTTGGAAGAACTTGATATCGTGCCCACACAAGAAGAGCTTAGCAATGCAATTGACTGCCTAGCTTGTGGAAAAACCCCTAGGAATTAGGCCAACCACCAGAAGCTTTAAAAATGGCAAGACAGCTTTACTACAAACTTTCCACGAGCTTATGAACCTCTGCTGGGAACAGGGTGACATTCCCTAGGACCTAACGCATGCACATATATCGACATTTTATAAGAACAAAGGCGATAGAAGTGACTGAATCTCACTCCTTCATATTGTAAGAGAGGGGCCTTTGCCTGTGTCATATATACTAACGTGATTACAGAGTTTAGCCTCCCAAGTTTATCCAGAATCCCAGCGATGGTCGGTCAACTATAACATTGTGTTCTCCATACGATAGCTCCAGGAAAAATGCTGAGAGCAGCAGATGCCACTATGCCAAAGGGACATGAAAGCAGCCAGCATACGCACACGCGACTGGGGGTGTAAAGCAGAAGACTGATCTACATGGCGCACAGTTGTAAAGGAAAACGTCATAGTAGCCGAGGAGCGAAGGTTGGAGAAGGCTACAGACAGATAGGAGAAAAGCCAAAACATTAGAAATCACAGAATTTTTGTGCAAAAGCTGTGGTAAAGACTGTCACTCAATGCTAGGACTGCACAGCAACACGAGGAAATAAACCTCAGACCAAAGGTGAGGCGGGATGATGCCAACAAAATGAATCTGGTTAATGGCGTCTTGTATTACGCCTGTTACTGACCACTAAGCCCAAGAGTTATTAAAATATTTAGTTTCTAAAACCGTAATGACAATACGCTAATTACCAAGAATGCTCAAAAGTACATAATCATTTCCCAACATAATACTTCGTACATTTCTTAATACCTTATCATTACGAATGTAATTATCAATGTATAATTATATAACTAATATGTGGGGCATGCTTTCACATAACATCGTAGGTACTTTGACAAAAAAAAAAATTGTCATAACAATCTAAATCATATATCATTTTAAAGGACTAGCTCTAAGCTTTCTTACAAACACCAATTTCATGTTGAACAGAATCGGAGTTAATATTTTTTCGGGTGATTTTTTTAAGCCCCCCCCCCTCCCTTTTACATATACTATATATTTTACTTTTAAAAAATGATGACCAATATTTTGTTTACTTTTCCCCCGTTTTCTGTCAATAACTTTTATTTTAAAAAATAATTGCGCCAAAATTTTAGAAGACAATCACATTCTATTTGACTAAATTAGAAATAAATTGATTCTTTACAACAATATTTATTTGAAAGAAAAAATAAGTCGTTTTGTAAAAAACCATTTGTTAAAATTTGAAAAAATAATTTTTATTTCGCAAAATTTAAAAGAAAAAAGACAACATCATGTTTATAGGATTTTAATTAAAAACATGTTTAATTAAATTGTAAAATCAATACTTGTATGTATTAAAGGAAAGTAATTTTTTTTTAAATAAATTGAATGCATGAAGCTATAAACTTTGGTAACCTTTATGTCGCTATCAGCTAAGTATAAATTTTATATATCTCATAATTTACACCTAACTTACTTTAATAGAATTATCTTGCGGGGAGTTTAGCTCAGTTTTATTGTAACTAATTTATGACATTTTTCTCAAATGCAGGCGGGGGGGGGGGGGGGGGGGGCGGCAAATGCCCCCTTGCCGCCCTGAATACGCCCATGCATATAAATAACACAACTATCTTATCTCATTCTCTAGCACTCTCTCCTTGCTTCCGTCACGTGACCCCTTTATCTGTCCTCAATCTCGCAACTCTCAAGTAACAAGACATCTGATCACAAAATAAACGTTCCTGTAAATTTTAAGTTTGAAATGCAGAAATTCTATAACTCACTTCAAAATACATTGTGTCCGTGATCTGTTAGATAGGTCCAGTAGCCTTATCCCTAGCTTAAATATTCGTTAAAAAATATTTCCTCAGTATTTAAAATGACTCACTTTGTTGAAACTATGCACGCCATAAATGTTACGTCTTACTTCACACTCCGCTACTTAACTACAGTCCCATTGAAGTTTAAGAACGCCTTAATTATCTCAGAGACTGAAGAGCAAAAATATTGAAGAATAACTCGTTTTTTCATTTATAAAAATAAGTTTTTATTTGCTCATAAGTCAAAGAAAAACTTTCACCGTTTGTATGAAGTTCCAGGAATCTATCCGTGCCACCGCTTTTCACATCTTGAACGAAATGTTAAAAGTCAGGACCATCAATTATATAATTGTATCTCCTAAAAGGCGTAGTCGTTGAAAACACATTAGCAACAAAATCAATCAATACAAGAAAAGAACATGAAGATATTCCTTTTTTTTTTGGTTATATATTTCCTCACATAAGTTTTGAGGGCCTCTAAAGAGGTATTTCTATAAATAAACCAGAAACTTTACAAAACATCAGCCACAAGAACCCACATGGATTTTCTTTTTTTTTTTTTTTTTAATTTTTGTTGTTGTTGTTTGTTGAAAGTTTCAATATGAATAAATGAATTCATAACAAATTTTTTTTTTAAATTTAGATCAAAGATTATATAGACCTAGTAAACCAAGCCTGAGCAAGGGATCAAATTAGTTGAGAAGTTCAAAGATTATTTTTAATTTCAATTTACACTGAAAATAAATAAGAATTTCATGGATCGTTTTCATAAAGGTTTCATGGTTTCAGTTTTTAGTTATAAAAAAAATCATCAATTTTTATAGGATCGCTATCTTTGAGCGAAGTCAACTTTAATAAGTCGACCCTTCATTGCATCTAATATATAGATACCTATTATATGATGAGAGGTGTGATTTAGAGACTACATTTGAAGTGTTAAGTGTTCGACTTGTGGTAGAATGTGAGTATAGGGAAAACACATTAAACCCAACTACACGAGTTAACTAAAGGAATATAATATATCATAGGTACATGAAAAGGTTAGCTTAATATTTCCGCTTTTTATATTAAGTAATTGAAAATTAGTTCACGTTTGTTAATTTCTGTCAAATATTACCAAAATAACAAAACAAATTCGACAAGTAGGTGTTTCCGAAATGCTGGCTGAAGCTATAATCATGCTGTCTGTAAACTTTTTAAAGGATATAGTTATATACTAAGGCTGTATACTGTCTGTAATCTTGTTACACGATATAGTTATATACTAAGGAACTTATACTGTCTGTAATCTTGTTACACGATATAGTTATATACTAAGGAATTTATACTGTCTGTAATCTTGTTACACGATATATATATATATTAAGGAACTTATACTGTCTGTAATCTTGTTACATGATATCGTTATATACTAAGGAATTTATACTGTCTGTAATCTTGTTACATGATATAGTTATATACTAAGGCTGTATACTGTCTGTAATCTTTTTACATGATATAGTTATATACTAAGGAATTTATACTGTCTGTAATCTTGTTACACGATATAGTTATATACTAATGAATGTATACTGTCTGTAATCTTGTTAGACGATATAGTTATATACTACGGAATTTATACTGTCTGTAATCTTGTTACATGATATAGTTATATACTAAGGAATTTATACTGTCTGTAATCTTGTTAGACGATATAGTTATATCAGTGGCGTAGCTAGGGGGGGCGGTGGGGGCGGTCCGCCCCGGGCGGCACTCATTCAAAGGGCGGCACTTATGGGCATTATAAAGAAATGGCCATTTCCGAAAACCGCCCCTTTTCTTTTGAAGGGGGAAAACCATGGTGAAACAAAATGAATATTAATTTTTGGGTTTTAATTAACGGATTCGTGCAACATTTGTTTCATTACATAATGGTTGTTGTAACTAAAGCAAAACCGTTAAAAAATTTAAAATCACTCAAAGTAGGTAACGATTTGTTTGGAAAATTTAGCGGTAAACGTCACAGATGGCGCTTTTATAAGAAAACTGCACATAAAACAACACATCACCGCTGGTTCGAAAATATGTAATATTAATATTACCATGACAGTTTTTGCGTGTGAATTTCGATATTCGCAGAATGATGCGCTAACAAGTACCTACATGACATGGTGGTTCGAATTGTGTTTAACTTGCAATTATTAAATTGTATTACTGTTTCGGGTGTCATTAAAGTATTGTAAGGTAACTTATTAAAAAATTTAATTTATTTTGTTTTTTTTACGTTAAAGTAGTACATACAGCTTGTGTTTTTCATAAAAATAATGTCATTCATTTAAAATTAACGGTTATTCATTTCTCCGTTAATAAAAACCAAATAACATAAATAATTCCGAAAAAGACATACTTAAAAATTTCAAGCGTCTTTGAAGAGTTGACATCTGACTGAAGTAACTAGTGAAACATCAGATGCTGGGATTTTACTCAGTTCAATGCAATCGTTTTCTTTTCTATGGGAACCCGTCTTTTTTAAATTAATGAAAACTATGCACACCCATTTCATGGAACAAAAATATGTGCTATTACAGAACGCTGTTACAGAGAGTTGGGGATTGTAACTGAACACCCAGTTAGAAATAGACAAAATATGAGTGGGGAAAATTCAGAAGACATTTTTCTATATTTAGAGCAAGTAATATAACGAGAAATGTTTTTATCAACAGATTTCATAATTATAAAAGAAAATAAAAGAACGCGGTGATGAATTACATGTCATGGCAAGAACATATTCGTATATAATACCATCTAGTCTATTCAATGAAGAATTTGAACACCAAATAAATTTCTTTATTTAAATTGATAAAGAATTGTTCGAGATTGAAAGAGAAACGAACCAGATTTTTATGGCAGAACAAGGAGCCGTCTAGCCATTGCGGGGCCCTATGCAGCTTAGTATGCGAAAAGGATTGGGTGGGACTCAGTTTGAGTAGGGATAAGATATTAATAGGTAAAATAAGTAAAAATTAAAATATAGTTGGGCCTATGAAAGCGTGGGTTGCAGGAGCCTTAGACCAGCCCTGGATGTACCTACATTCTACACAACAAGAAGAGGCATTATGTTAGAAAAACGGGGTCTATTAAAATATATTCAAAAGTATAGGTAGATTGGAAAATTCTGTATCCACCATCGTAATTTTGCTTTAAAAAATCGATAGCTATCAGTGTATCTAGATGTGAAAGGAGCTTCTCAAAACTGAAGTTGAAAAGAAAAATATATTCGCGCCACAATAAGTGATTTAAGACTTCAAAACCTTGCAATATTGTCCACAGAACAAGATATTACAAACAATTTAAATTTTGATTTCATAATACACAATTTTTCTACGAAAGTTGGGTAAGTAAGTAAATGTATAAATAATAAAATATATGTTTACATACTGATGTATACCATTTCTTGTTTATATAAAAAAAATCATATATTTATAAATTTTAAGAAAAGCACATTAATTGTTAATGTTTTTGGGGGTTTTAATTTGGAACATCTGCGACCCATTTAACTTTCTTATGGCACTCAAAACAATTATCTTGTATTTTGATAATGTGTATTTATAGGTATGTCAGCTTATGCGGCGTCTTTAATTACTGCTTACATAAATAGGGCATGTAATGGTAAAATGGTTCCTCACATTTTACAATATACTTCGTTTCAATTACAATTATTTATTAATGTTTATTAATTTATAAAAACCATAATATGATTGACTTAAGGGACCGTCCATAAATGCGTCACGTGATTTTGGCTGATTTTTCACCCCCTGCCCCCTCGTCACACGGCGTAACGAAACGAAAACTTAGACCCTTTCCTCAATGTGACGTGACTATTGTCTATTTAAAAATGGGCATGTTTAAAATCATTTTTCTTGTGTGATCATTTAAATATGTTTTTAGTTTAAGGCTGAACTCTAATATCGTAATACGTTTAAAACCACGTAAAATGTCATTGAATAAAGTGTCGGTAATCATATATTTAAGTGGAACTTTTTTTAAAGTAGCGCGATTTGAATAACGTCAAATGTGTGACTTCCCCCCCTCTCCCGATGCGTGACGTCGTTAATGGGCAACCCCTAAAAGGGCGGCATATTGGAGACCACCCAGGGCGGCAAAAGCTCTAGCTACGCCACTGAGTTATATACTAAGGAATTTATACTGTATGTAATCTTATTACATGATATAGTTATATACTAAGGGTGTATACTGTCTGTAATCTTGTTACACGATATAGTTATATACTACGGAATTTATACTGTCTGTAATCTTGTTACATGATATAGTTATATACTAAGGAATTTATACTGTCTGTAATCTTGTTACACGATATAGTTATATACTAAGGAACTTATACTGTCTGTAATCTTGTTACATGATATAGTTATATACTAAGGATGTATACTGTCTGTAATCTTGTTACACGATATAGTTATATACTAAGGAATTTATACTGTCTGTAATCTTGTTAGACGATATAGTTATATACTAAGGAATTTATACTGTATGTAATCTTGTTACATGATATAGTTATATACTAAGGCTGTATACTGTCTGTAATCTTGTTACACGATATGGTTATATACTAAGGAACTTATACTGTCTGTAATCTTGTTACACGATATAGTTATATACTAAGGAATTTATACTGTCTGTAATCTTGTTACACGATATAGTTATATACTAAGGAACTTATACTGTCTGTAATCTTGTTACATGATATAGTTATATACTAAGGTTGTTTACTGTCTGTAATCTTGTTACACGATATAGTTATATACTAAGGAATATATATTGAAGCAATACAAAATTTCAGAGATATGCATAATACAATTATTGGACTTCAAAGAACTAAAGTCTTTTGGAGAGTAAACTTATTGAATGATATAAACTTAACAAATATAACTAGGTCTTCTGGTCGGGCAAACTTTTTAAAGTTTGGAACATATAAAAGTTGATCAGGGAGGTGTTGCAACTATGAGATCAAAAATCTTGTAACGTGGAAAACATTCAGAAAAATAATGCTCGAATGATTTTTTTTTAAATTGTTAATCGATAGTATAAAACTCATTTTGTTTTAAAGTTTACATATCAAGTTACCACCAGAAAAAGAAAAAAAAACCTGAAATTAATTTTTTTAAGGGCATAGGAGAAAGATAGCCCATGAAAGTTATAAATTTAAAGAACAAAGATGTGGTCGGAGTAAGTTTGTGGACCGTATAACGTTCAACTCATTACGCCAAAAAGAGCTTTACAGACAAATGTTCACTCAGTGGTAGTAGCCCCTATGTCACTTATAGAGGGATGTCATTGACGTAGCGAGTGGTCATGAAATTGGTCGAAATCTGAGCTGCAAGACAGGACTCTTGTTGATAACTAGAGTTTTAGACAGACCTGTAGATAATACAAGTCAAGACTATCTTATTGATGACTGGAGTTTTAGACAGACCTATAGATAATACAAGGCAGGACTCTCATATTGATAACTGGAGTTTTAGACAGACCTATAGATAATACAAGGTAGGACTCACTTATGTATAAATGGAGTTTTATACATACCTATAGATAATACAAGGCATGACTCTCTTGCTGATAACTTGAGTTTTAGACATACCTATTGATTATCTTACGCTTTTTATTTCAATTTTTACTAGGATGTGGATAAGTGTACAAAACATGGCTTATTCCATCCGAGGAACAAATCTGAGATGTAAGAGTTGATCGTCTTAGTCTACAACAAAACATACTAATATATTTCCCAATTTCAGTACCAGAAAATTTCCCTTTTCATTTTTTATATCTCAATATTATTTATGTTTTACTGTTCTTTTGCACAAGCCTTTCTAAAAATGACATATTTGTTAAACCAACAATGTTAAAATTTATGTGAATCTAAGACGAAGATATTATGATTGTTTCAATTGTTGCATGTAACGGATTTTTTAGGTAACATTTGTCAAGGTTATTTGTTATAGTTTAAGCGCTTTAAAGTTAGATAACTCTTAGTCAGTGGCTGTTAGCTTCATGGTCATTTATTAAGTGTTGTTTTATCAGATAGTGATAGCTCTTGCGATAGCTTAAGTGCTAACACATTCTTAAGGGTTGATTACTAATATCCGCATTGTGCTGGGGTTTTTTTCTCTTTCAATTAACGATAAGTAAGACTTTTAACTATTTGTTTGCATATTTATTGTATATTTATGTGCAGGTTTTTTTATAGCTTTGCCGCCCTCCCCAACACGTACTCTTTTTAACGGAAATCCTTAAGTATGGTGCAATAAAAATAAAAAGAAATAGAAAAATTCAGCTGTAGATTTTTTTTTAAAAATTAAAAAGAAAATGTTAACTTGGTATGGTGATGTTGTTTTTTTGTTTGTTTGTTTGTTTTTTTTTTTGGTTTTTTTTGTTTTGTTTTTTTCTGTTGATGTTGTTTGTTTTTTTTTATTAGCAGCGGATACTTTTATTTATTTTCTTTTGTGTGTGTGAATTAATATTGATTTCTCGTCAGATATTTGTTTAATATCAATTGTAATTTTTTTTTAATTTATGTAGTTTTTTACTGTTTTTTTTAGTTAATGTTTGGTTTTTTTTTTAAAATTTTAATAAAAAAGTTTTAAGCCTCTCGTGTTTGAAAATATCTTTTTTTTCTAAATTTAGTTTTGTTGCAGTAAGATTTGCATGAAGTTAAACCTGTTTCAAGTAAGATAGCTTTAAAGTAGGGTCAATGATTCATGCAATGTATAGATATATATTCTCTTCAAAATAACCATACCTAAAAATAATCAGAAAAAACATTATCAATTGTTAAGATAAGGCTAAAGTCACACCACCACCACCACCTCCCCCCCCCCGACATCATTAAACGATTCTTATTATTTAAGGTAACGTTCAAAAGTTCTAAGAGAAATGTACAAGATACGGATAATTGAACGTATCACTTTTATTTTAACAAATGTCACATGACTTGCTGGTACACGTCTGCCATTTTTCCCGCCTCTAATGTTAAGATAGAGCATTTTTTACTGGTATTAAGTTTGTTTGTGTTTGTCAGGAGACATAGATTCGAAGTGAAAGTAAGATAAATTACAGATAAATAGTGGTAGATTGATGGCTAAGAGAACATTTAATAGTGTCTTTCTTTTTTACAATTTATTTATTTATTTGTGTTTTGCTGCTTGCCAGTTAATATTTTCTTAAATTCAAGGACTAGAGAGTATCTTAAACAGTGTTTCCAGTAAACAATTAGATTAAAATAAAGCATGTCTAAATCATGTTTGTTTACATTAGTAAGAAATTTCGTTTGCGGCTTCGGAAAATATTTTGTATTTATTAAACATAATTAAATCATTATTAAACTAGCTAAACAATAAAGCTGGTTGGCTAATGAATGTCTAAACTTGTAAATGTATGGATTCAATTAAATTGCTTAATTAAACCAAAGTTATAACTTCTCTGAACTGCTTTGTGTGCACCTAAAGAATAGCACAAGTCGATGTGTTTACATACCAATAGAAAATTAGTTCTTTTCATGTCGTTTAAAAAAAGTAAAATTCTTCATCTCTCGCAAGTATCAATGAAGTAAAAATCGTAAGTCAACTGATAAATCCCAGTAATATTTCGTCTTTCTATTTCCAAATAAAAATATGTAGGCAGTTATGGGTAACTGGCTACTAGAAAAAGACTTTTAAGCATTGCTATATACATTTCATTCTGTTCAAAAAAGGAGAAGGTAATATATTTATTTATAGATACTTGATGGCTATCTAAACTAACATGGGAGACTACACATGCCGGCTGGTGAGCAGCTGGATTATGTTCTGTTTCGCCTTCTCTGTTCTCATTGTGGCTGCTGTCAAGAGAGGTTGGTTCGACTTCGACTCTGGGGATTTCAACATCCCAGGCATATCTCGATATGGAAGTTCATTGGGATTGTTAGACAAAGGTAGGTAACTTAGACTTCGACTCTGGGGATTTCAACATCCCAGGCATATCTCGACATGGAAGTTCATCGGGATTGTTGGACAATGGTAGGTAACTTAGATCCAATACATTTAACAAGCACGGTTTATCATTGAATGAATAAATTAAGTGTTACAGGATTTTTCTAATTTACTTTTTTCGAGTCTTTGAAAGAACGAAATCATTAAAATTCGACTAAGATCGTAAACACGTAATGAAAAATAAGGGCCAGTATTAAGGTTCTAAATGTAATGGTCTATGGCGTAAAACTCATTTCAAAACTTATTTTTCAAATCGTTTTCACATTTGATTTGAGAGACTTCCGTTTAATTGTTTGCAAAAATGTATCCGACAGCTCAGGCCAAAGAGCAATAAAGCGTTGAAAAAAAAAGATTTAATATTTAACTTTATAAATTACCATTATGAAGTCATTTAATATGTTTATAGAGTGCATCACAAAGTTGAAAATATTTATTTTACAAACATAGACTAAAGATATTAAAAAAGAACCAGAAATAGCCATGATGCTAAATGGTATAAATGAATTGAAAAAGATTGTATATCTGCAATTGGTATAGCCTTTTACTTATTAAAAACCCTAGTGGCATTTTCACACTTATAGATCTAAGTATTTTTTAATTTTAAAAAAAAAACGTTTAAAAAAAGGGTTTTCACAATAATCCTTTATATTCGAGACATAACTATAAGGATATTCATTATAAAACGTGTTTAATATAATGCGCACCGATCGTAAATATATTTTTAAAAAAGTACTGTTAATGTAATGCGCACCTTATTGCTCGACATGAAAGGTTGTTGAAAACATTACGCACCAAAACACATTATCTCAAAAAATTTGCGTGATTTAAAGGAATAAATAAAATAATTTTAAAATTCAATAATTCAATTAGATTCTAGATCTACTGTCCATTCGATCGATTTGAAAGGTTGATACATCATTTTGATCATTGGCATGAGTCTGCTTGCAAAATTTCAGCTCGCTAGCTTACGAGAAAGTTCTTAAAAATCTATTCAAATTTTTTCGGTAAGAACGGTCGGTCGACCGTACAGTTGGTCGTGCGGTCGGTCGGTCGTACGGTTGGTCTGTCGTACGGTTGGTCGTACGGTCGGTCGGTCGTACGGTTGGTCATGCTGTCGGAGGTCGTACGGTTGGTCGTACGGTCGATCGGTCGTACTGTTGGTCGTACTGTCGGTCGGTCGTACGGTTGGTCGTACGGTTGGTCGTACGGTCGGTCGTACGGTTGGTCGTACGGTCGGTCGGTCGTACGGTTGGTCGTACTGTCGGTCGGTCGTACGTTGGTCGTACGGTCGGTCGTACGGTTGGTCGTACGGTCGGTCGTACGTTTGGTCGTACGGTCGGTCGTACGGTCGGTCGTACGTTTGGTCGTACGGTCGGTCGTACGGTTGGTCGTACGGTCGGTCGGTCGTACGGCTCAGACACCACAAGTTAATATAAAGGATTTAAAAGCTGCACGATTAAAAACCAGAAATGAAACTTCAATTGTTTGGTTTTTTAAAAATTTTTTAAAAATATTTTTTAATAAATTTTTGTTATTTTTTAATTTTTTGTCATCTATGAATCATCTTTATTAAAATTATATATATTTCATTTAAATACTGATTACTTTTCTAAACTTTAAATTATTTAGATTTTTCCAGCGCCATGATTGGTACTTTAGTCACATCCATTGTTCTGTCTGGTCTCTGTTGTCTTCTGTCCTTCATCATGATGTGTGCAGACATTTGGTGCAAGGTGACCCAGTGCATGACGGTAATACCCAAGATTACAATGACTATGGCAACACTAGCAGGTTATAAATAGTTTTTTTGTGTTGTGTACGCAGTCACTCCATACATTTCATCATCAATGTATTGATTTCATTAATACACTACTAGCTTGAAATTAGTTTATTTTTTACAAAGCAATATTTGTTTTTTATAAATGAATTAATAATCATTTTTTTTTCTTTAAAAAAAAAGATCCAGAATTTAAAAATTCATGAATGAAATAAAATTTGTTTGATACGTTCAAAAGTATTTTCTTATTATCCTTTGCCTTCGTCTTTGAGCATTTTGGTTTCAACTTTAACATTTCTGAACTGTAAAGATTTTATGCTGCGATGTTCGATTATTGAGTTATGTTACTGGTATTCAATATGCAACCAATACCCATTATAGAGTCCACATGGAAAATAGACTCACAAAACGACAGTTATATTATAGGGCATGTTTTGGGTATAATTCATTTTTAAAAAATTAAAATGTACGAATGTGATCATGCTTTGAGATATATGTATACGAAATGATGAAGACTATATTTGGACTCTCAAGTTATAAATTTTATTTTTGTTATCGTGGGTTGATTTGCGGTAGATGAGTAATGTGGTTAATATGCTATGAATGTTTCTTTTTATTTATATATGTATTGTTGTTTCCATGTAAAGCGCTGTGAGCCTGGCTCCTTGCTGGGATACAGAGCTATATAAATTATCATATTATTATTATTATTAATGTAAATATTTTCATTTACATCATGTTTCTGATTTTACTCCTTTTTTTAAAGCTATCTTGTGTATCCAACACGTATTTTAGCGGAGGTCTGCGCCGCTCTGTTCCTAATCAACGTCTATGCAGTGAGAGAGTTTCCAGTCAAAAGTTTCCTTGCCTTGATGCCTGGTTATTGCTTTTACATAACGGCCGCTGCGGGAATCTGGTTGCTGATCGCGGGCTGCACAAATTTCGGAGCAAGACATGCAACCCGAGTTGGAGCTGCCAACCAGCCAACGGTGACCGAGATAAGCGTGGTTGGACGGCACAGTCAGTCTGCGGGTGGGATCATTACTTACGGACAACCACAGGCGTATCAGATGGGGGGTTACTTCCCCCCACCCACAGCCGTGGGAGAACAGGCGCCTGGCTACCCCCGCCTGTCCACCTCCATGGGGTATATCCCCCCTCCAACAGCCGTGGCGGAACAGGTGCCTGGCTACCCCCGCCCACCCACCTCCATGGGGTATATCCCCCCACCAACAGCCGTGGGGGAACAGGTGCCCGGCTACCCCCGCCCACCCACCTCCATGGGGTATATCCCCCCACCAACAGCCTATTACGGACCCCGTTTGGTGGTCACCAACACATCCACTCAAACGTCTCTAGTTGACATCAAGAACGTTGTCAAAATTGAGGAAGCTGCCATGACAGTTAAGAAATAGTCATGACACTTAGACGCATGATCCCAAATCACAATATCATTTTTATTTAATTTCAGTGAAAATCTAGAGTGAGGCAAAAAAAAAAAAAAAGATTAATTTGCTTAACTTCCAAGTCGATACCAATATCATCTACAATATGATGTCAGATTTAAAAAATTGTAAACTTTCTTGAACAAAAGTTACATAGAAGTTTGTCTAGATATTTAATTTCAATATCAAAACATATGCAAAGCACTGAAACATGTAGGTGTAAATTTGCCTAAGACAATTTATTACTAAGGTCATTTACCTAAATATAAAAAAACGTACAAAACCAAGTGTTTGAATATAAATCCTTTATATACGAGACTAAATCATAAGGATGTTCATTATAATACGCAGGGCAAAACAATTCGAAAATACAAAATTCTATGTAGATCTAGATCTATGTCTCGTAAAACGTTTTTAATATAACGCGCACCCATCTGGAATATATTTTTAAAAAGTAATTTCAATACAATGCGCACCTTATTGCGCGACAGGAAATGTTGTTGAACATAATACGCACCACAACACTTTATCTAAAAAATTAATGATACATAGAGATAAATAAAAAAATATAAAATTTTAATAATTTCATTACAAAACATTCAATCGATCTGAAATTTTGATGCATCCTTTTTATGATCGACACATGTCTACCAGCTAAATTTCAGCTCGCTAGCTTACGAGGTAGGGAGTAAAAATCGATCCAAAGATTTTTCGTCACGCAAGCAATGGCCAAGACACCACAAGTTTTAATATAAATGATTTAAAAACGTGTTCTTTGTATAATTTATTTACCCTTTTCCGTCCAAAAGTAACATTGATGGTAACTCAATAGTTTGAACACTTGCTTTACTGCATGAAGGAAACATTTTAAGTACTCTTAATGATATTTAGTTTTAAGTGAAAGTTCATCAATTAGAGTCTATATCCCCCCCCCCCAAAAAAAAAAAAAAAATAATTTCCACATAGATAATTGTAAATGTTATAGATCTAATTGTTTTGTTTTTAAATTAAAATATTTACGTTTCATGAATTAGACTTTAAGTTTACATGACAATTTTAACAATTATATTTGGGTTTAATGTGATTTTTCTTTTTACCAATACATGATATTTTATCAATACCTTGTTTTGTGTTATATTTTACTAGCTGCAAGTATTCGTCTTTTTCAAGTGTTTTATATAAGTTTTTCTGTAGAAGGGTACGAACTTTATATTTGAAGGCACTAAAAGAGTACAATTATCTTAAAGCAATGTGATACATACCATTTTTGGTAGTTTCTATTGGAGTGTGTACACAAAGATTTTCCTCTTTGCCCACACTGGAGCAGACCACATATAACTGCCCATGAGAAAAGCATAATGTCTGCAAGTCTATGCCAGCATACCCAAGAAACTGTCACACCAGTTATTACTGCTTCGTCGTGGTTATGTATTTAACAACTTTCCGAATTTTCATTTTTCTACATACACGGGAAATAGTAGAAAAGGTGATTTTCAGTTTTTATATTGCTAATATTAGTTGCTGTTTTTTTAAAAATACATTTCTGCCCCCGGCACCTAGTAAGTGATAATTTAAATATTTTTTCGCCTGTTACCATCGCAAAAATGTACTCAACAACTTCCAAAATATGTCTTGGGTCTACCTACTCAGAAATAGGAAAATTAGTGATTTTTTTAAATATTTTTTTTTTGCCAAGCCCATATATGAGAAAAAAAAGAAATTACACAGACTATTTGTGTAAGGAAACAATAAATTAAAGCTTTATTATCAACTAATACAAATAATGGTAGACGTTTCGGCTCATGCCTTCATCAGTACAAAAACAATTACATGTACTTACATATATATTAAAATTAAAACATATTAAAGTCTATGTGATAAAATGAAAAGAAATGAAAGACAAAAATAAACACGGACATAGAATATAAGAAAAAGGAGGAAGTTGAAGTATCTAAAGTAACAGTGAAAACCACAACGGGAAAACGATTTTGCAGTCATGTAAAATTGTGGATTTGGTTAATTCCATATGGAGCCAACGTACCAAATCGTTTTATGAGTCTATTTTCCATGTTGACTCTATCATGGGTATTGGTTGCATATAAAATACCAGTAACTACAATATCCAAAATGCCATCGTGGTCAACACTGTTAAAATGTTTAGACACAGGACACTGAGCCTGTTTATTTATATTGTACAGGTGTTCTCTAAACCGATCTCCAAGACGACGACCTGTCTCACCCACATAAATTTTTTTACATCTCTTGCAAATAATTGCATAAATCACGTTGCGACTGGTGCAAGTGAATCCATCTTTTATTAAGAATTGTTCAAGAGGGAAAGAAATTTTGTTAATTTCAACCACATATGGACAAGTATTGCAACGGTTACGGTTGCAACCTTTTGTTCCAATATGTGCTTTCATGGTGGGAAGGTGACTTCTTACAAGTATGTCTCTGAGGCTTTTATCTCTCCGGAAAGCAAAAAGAGGAGGTTTTTTGAAGACCTGCTGAGTTAGAGGGTCAGCCATAAGGATTGATCGGTTTTTGAGAATCACCTGGCGGGCCTTAAAATTATGGGGATGGAAAGTTAAAACAAATTTGCATCTATCACATTGATCGTGAACAGATGATGTAAATGTGTCCTGTCTGGTCATGCCTTTAATTCTATTGACAGCTGATGTTAAGATTGTTTCCGGGTATGACCTCCTTCTAAAAAAGTCCAGCATCTCATCACTTCTTTCCAAGAAGTCTGCCTCATCACTGCAGAGTCTTTTAAGTCTTAGTAGTTGTGAAAATGGGATAGAGTTCCTACACGATTGAGGATGGGACGATGTATATAGAAGGAAACTATGGCTGTCTGTAGGCTTGTAAAAGATGGATGTTGATATTTTGTTTTCTTTTAATTTTATTTGTATGTCCAAAAAGTTAACAGTACTCCTATGAATAGTTGATGTGAATTTTATTGAAGGATGGAAGCCACCAATGAAGTCAATAAAATTTTGCAATTGCTGCATGTCCATTTTGGTTATTCCAATACAATCGTCGATGTATCTCTTGTAGTACTCTGGACAAATACCTTTGTAATTTTTATTCCATAGGTGTTCCAAATGGCCCATAAATATGCATGCATAACTTGGTCCCATTTTTGTTCCCATGGCAACTCCACTAATTTGATCAAAAAACTGTCCGTTGAACTCAAACGAGTTTAAATTTAGGACCAGCTCGGTCAATCGTAGTATGGCACTTGCTGGGAACTTAAGATTTGCCTTCTTGTTTAGAAAAAAGGAAATTGCAGAGAGGCCATCAGCATGTGGAATTGACGTGTACAATGAAGAAACGTCCATTGTAAATAGGAGGTGATCTTCATCCGGTAAAACCAAGGAATCCAGTGATTTTAGCATATGGCTAGTGTCCTTAATATATGATGGTAAATTTTCAACTATCGGTTGGAAAACAGAATCCAAAAAATCAGAAATTAATTCAGTAGGACAAGAGCAGGCGGAGACAATGGGTCTTCCTGGGTTTCCCAGCTTATGTATTTTAGGTAACAAGTATAAAAGAGATGTAAAAAAATTTATGTGGGTGAGACAGGTCGTCGTCTTGGAGATCGGTTTAGAGAACACCTGTACAATATAAATAAACAGGCTCAGTGTCCTGTGTCTAAACATTTTAACAGTGTTGACCACGATGGCATTTTGGATATTGTAGTTACTGGTATTTTATATGCAACCAATACCCATGATAGAGTCAACATGGAAAATAGACTCATAAAACGATTTGGTACGTTGGCTCCATATGGAATTAACCAAATCCACAATTTTACATGACTGCAAAATCGTTTTCCCGTTGTGGTTTTCACTGTTACTTTAGATACTTCAACTTCCTCCTTTTTCTTATATTCTATGTCCGTGTTTATTTTTGTCTTTCATTTCTTTTCATTTTATCACATAGACTTTAATATGTTTTAATTTTAATATATATGTAAGTACATGTAATTGTTTTTGTACTGATGAAGGCATGAGCCGAAACGTCTACCATTATTTGTATTAGTTGATAATAAAGCTTTAATTTATTGTTTCCTTACACAAATAGTCTGTGTAATTTGTTTTTTTAATAAAAAAGCTTTATGCAGTCCTATTCTGTACCATATATGAGAAAAATGTTTTGGCACCTCCACGTGAGCAAGAGTTTTAAAATTTAAATTCGTTTATTATCGTCGTGAGAGTCTCCTCAACAACTCCCCAAATTTTCATGCTTCTACCTACACGAGAAATTGGAGAATACGTCCTTTTCTATAAAAGAAAAAAATACATTTTGGCCCCGGCACCAAAGGGAGCGATTATTTAATTTTTTTTACACCTCTTGCCTTTACAGATGTGTATTCCTCAACTCCCAAAAGTTTCATGCTTCTACCTACACTGGAAATTGGAGAATTACTGATTTTCAGTTTTTATATAGCTAATTTTAGGGAAAAGCTACATTTTGGCCCCCGGCACAAAGACAGGGATCATTTCAATATATTTTTACGTGTTACCATTGCGGACGTGTACTCAACAATTTCTTAAAATTTCATGCTTTTGCCTACTTGGGAAGTAGGAGAATTAGTCATTTTCAATTTTTATATAGTTCAAATAAAGAAAAGAAGGTTTTCGGCCCCCCGGCGCGCATGAGTGAAAGTTAATGGACCAAAACCTGTTTAAGAACCTTTCCCATATAATTTTTTGTTCGTAAACCAAATTTAATTTTATTTGGTTGTCTGGATCTTGTTTTATTTGGGAACAGACAGATGGACATCAAATGCGTCTTATATGTAGATTTTCTATATAGAAAAATATTCAAATATGTTGTAAATTATCAGTAATTGTATATTAAATTATTCTGATTTATTATAATTATGGTAATGAAATAAAGTTAAAAACTTAAATACTGTTATTGTCTATCTTTTGTCAAGCTTTATGAAGAAGAGTTGACGTATTCAGGATACATGGGAGAGAAAAAACCCACCAATGTTCAACCAAATTTAACAAATATTTAGATTTCAATTACTGCCTGAAAAAAAAATCAAAGTTATGCATACGATGGAATAAAACTGCATTTTTCAAATATTATTTCAAGGCATGTTATCTAAAGGTCGACTGAGTTGTTAATAAATTATATCTGAAAACTTATTACAATTCCAATTGTTATTTTTAAACATATTTTTTAAAAAAGAATCAGGATTAGTAATAAACATATTACTAGTTTTAGTTTAATTTAATATTTAACTATATGTATCTTATAAATAGCTATGCATTTTTAAATAATAATAATCCATAAAAATAAGTTAAAGAACGCATTAAAGCTTAGGCGTGGATGAAAATTTTAAATTAATTTTAAAAATATAAAAGTAATGTACTGCATAGAAATTGTTGGGTGATTTTAAAAAAAACAACATAAGGATCATCTTTTTATCCCAAGTGGTTCAAAAGTTATGCATTTTTTTATAAGACCTCATAATCACTTTTTTTCACGCTCAACGTTATCCCCAGAATTCTATTAATAGTTCGACGTGGAAGGGAGAATTCAGTGAAATATTCTCAAGTCTCAGTGCCAGCCTTATTGTTTTTCATGTTAATCATTGATTATATTATAAGTTTATATTTTAGATGATTTTAAGTTTTTATTTTAGAATCAATTCAGTCTACTGAGTTAAATATAATATTAACCAATCTATGTCCACGGCGTTTTGGATATAAATTTAAGCATATTATAGGCTATTTAATACTATGACGTCTATGAGTCTATACTATGACTATGACTGCACCGTACTATAGTCTATACTATACTATTAGTACTAATTACTACTATCATTATTAGTAGTGATAGACAGGTACTTCGGTTCCAGTCCATGACATTTATTATTGGACAATATAGACCAATATATTTATATTATAATTTATATATTAAGATAACACTTTATCATCATTTAAAGCATTAATAAGAATACGGGACTAAACACAAACATTTCAAACAATAGATAAACGTAGGACGCAATAATCTTCTGTATAGAAGGAGCGTCTGTAACAGATAAGATAGCACTATTATTACTATTAACATTGGTCTTGGTAGGCTAAGACGAAGTCTTGAAGAACTTATAAATTTATATATTGATTATATAGGCATATGTTTTCAAAAGTTATTGGTCGTTGTATTATTTTGAACTAAGCCATCTTTATAAATTTAGCTATTAGTTTATTCAAAAACTTTGTTTCACACCTTATCTTTAACTATGAATATTTAGTTTCTTTTTGAAAGGATAGTACATGTATAGGCATAGGTGATACCCCCACCTCTTTTTTTTTTTAAAATTCACACAGAATCAACAAAGCATATATATTATTTGCTTGAGAAAAACTGAACTTAAAAATTTTAGTTTTGGATACATTAATCATTAATTGCTCAGAGCTTTCATATCAATATTATCTATTTCTTTTAACTTCTACTAGAAGTAAGTAAGAAATACTTTTTTTTCACTTAACTTACATGTAAATAATGTAATCAACATGCATTTTAGTAGAGTACATGCTTAATTGTTCTTACTTATATAGTCTTAGAAAAAAATAACTCTATTTATTTCAGTACTTTACTGTGTAGTATTTTTTTACTTTGTGTTGACATGTACATTACATTTACATGATTGATTTTAAAATATTCTTGAGTATGTTCATTATATTGCCAGGATAAAAAATTAGTTGCCCCCCCCTTTTTTCCCTACTTGTTTCTAAAGTATTTGCTGCTTGATACTAGTATTTACAATTCCTGTTATAAAATTTACTTACTAAAATAAATTGCTTACTTATTTAGTGAGGTTATTTAATCTCAATTTAAATACAATTAAAATAATGAAACAAAACTAAGCAATGAAATAATACAACACATGAAATGAATAAAATTTGAATATAATTTTATTGTTAAATTTTTAAAATCCTGAATATAAGACACATACATTTAAGTTATGTCTCGTAAAACATGTTTAATATAATGTGCACCGATCGTGAATACATTTTAAAAAAGTATTCTCAATATATTACACACCTTACTGCGTGAGAGTTAATTAAGGTTGTTCAATATAGTACGCACCACAACACTCTAGCACAAAAATTAACTTGTTAGATATAAATAAAATAATCTAAAAGTTCAATAATTTAAATACAGTACATTCGATTCATCTGAGATTTTAATTCAACATTTTTTCACCGGCTCAAGTCTGCCTTCAAAATATCAGCTTGGTAGCTAACAAGGAATTGGCTTAAAAATCGATCCAAAGTTTTTTCGGCAAGCAATCAAGGGCTCAAGCAGACACCATGAGTTAACAAAGGATTTAAAAAGTAAAGCACGGCTTAAACACTTTACAAGATATAAATATAATATATACATGTATATATCCATGAATGTAGAAACACAATATAGTAATGTGCCATGATGTACAAAGAAAAAATTGTAACAGTACTAACAGGCTGGTTTTCCTGTGTCAGTACGTGTTATCAAACAATATCTTTCACACAATGACCAAATTTGAAATCCAAAATGTCAACAAAAAAATGAATTTAATACTCTAACATGTGATTATACAAGATGAAACTTCAGTGTTCACGTGTCAGACATAAAATCACAACCACCTTGTCTCTTACACTAGTGCATTCTGGTCTATCCTCTCACTTCAGTCATACGTCTTCTTCTCAATCTTGTTCATGTTATCATGTTCACATGACGATAACATGTTAATTTAATAGAACATGAGTTAAAAAGAAAAGTTTCAATTTATAAAAAAGTAATTACAAATTACAGCCAAAAATATCAGTGATTAAAATTGCTATATAAAAAGTGAAGCTATTAAAAAAGTTAATGTTCATCCCCCTATACAAAACCATTTACTTGGTTTTGAGGCTGTTCGGAGTGCAACACAATGGTAGTGGTACCACTCTAGGCAACCATCACATTCTACCATTTTAAAATCTCCATCATCAAAATTTTTGCAAGCATTGCAGATAAATAGATTTTTTGAAATCTTTTCTGTGATTCTAGCTTGGAGGTTCACCCAAGCCTCTAGATCAAAGATGTGTTCAATTAATCATTATTAATGACAAAGAAATGCTTTCATTGGCAATGATTGATTGCATAGTTTCTGGAGTCTTAAGGTTAGGGCCCTTGAAAGGAGGAGTGATAGTTGCATCAAAAAAGACATGCAGAGAAAAGCATTTGTTTCTTTATCTCGGCTGACCTAGAATGGAAATCCTGTGGACATTTTTTTCTTTTATTACATCTCCTGGTAAAACTCTGTACCTGCCTAGTTCTACCTTTTGTTTTTACCAGGGAGAGTTTAACACTCGAAAATCCACAGGATGATATTGAAGTAGACATACGTAAGTTAGAAGACATAGATGAAGAAGTGGAAGAAAAGGATACTAGAGGAAAAAGCCAAAGGAGGAACAGAAGTAGAGGCATAATCATGAACACCAGAGGACAGAGCCAAAGGAAGAATAGAAGGATTGGCAGAACCAAGGATACCAGAGATATCATTGACATCAGAAGAAGATGTAGGGGGCATAGGTAGAGAAGATGGGCAAGGAACATTATGGACATTAAAAGGCACAGAGGAAGAAGGCTCAGAAAAATTTTGAATGTCTGATTCAGAAAGATCAATTACTGCAAGAGGGCGGTCAGATTTAATCAGTTGAAAAACTTTATCAAGTTGAGATAATGCATTTTCAAAAGCTCGTTCTCCCAACAAAGGAAAAAAAGGATTCAATTGCTTTTGTGATTTCTTTAGTTCTTTGAAAGCGCAATTCAGGAGTATTAGCTTTGCGAGTAAAGAGAACTTCATGAGATGCATCTTCAACATTGGAATGAAGAATGGGCGCAATGGAAAGAGAAGTGCTTTTAAAGCGTTCATTATCACATTGATAAGGTGGCAGAGAAAGGTAACAGCGTAGAGAAAATATATGTCGACAAGGTAAATGAAATTTTGAAAAGAAATCACAAGAACAAGTGTGAATTGTGCAATCGTATGGGATGAGCCAGGAGCAGTAGAAGACAAAATGTATGTGTCAGAACAGGAAAGTGAACATTGGAAAAGATAATTAGCTTTCTGAAAGAGAAGAAACTGTTCAATGACTATACTTGCCCCAAAAGGGGTGAGATCATTTTGAATAGAATTGACAATGTCTGAGTTATGTTTGGTGTTGTACTTATAAGAGATGGCATGTACTCTGGATTGCATGGTGTTTTGTGTTACTCTAAGGAGCTCTGTGATGCAAATATTTAGTGGAGTTTTAGAGGAAAGGATTCGCTTAATTTTTTGGTGAAATCTTTCTGCATGATTTGTTGTTGTTATGTGAAATGTTGGAGTGTCAAGAAAAGAAGCAGCCCAAAGCTGAGGACGGTTCCACCAGTCGGAGGCAAAGTAAGCAAGAATATCTGGAGGTGAAAGTTCAGAAATTTTCACTTTCATGGCATTGTAATGAGATTGATTAGAAGATGACCTTTGCTCTGCAAATAAATCCAGAAGACAAGAAACTTGACAGGAGGGTAGTTTCCTTTGCTGAAGAGCTTTTTTGACTGCAGTTGTGGTGTGGAAAGCACAAAGTCTAATGGAAACAGACAGATGAGATGAGCGAATGACACATATCTCCACCATATCCTTGTCGACAAATATGGTCTTTATAAGCTGAGATGGAATAGAACCTGCAAAAAAAGCTAAGCAGGAGGAAATTATTTCATTTTCTTCAGCAGCCAGAAAGGCATGAAAAACTGGCCGACCTTGACCATTGCTGTCGACAGCAAGAATGTTAAGAAGAGGATAGTTATTTTTATTTATTTTATTAGTGGTATCCATGATTAAAACTTCAGGATACAAGGCCAATGAACTAAGCATTTCTTTTGACATAATAGCTAAATACTTAAAATCAATCAACTCATTTACACCATATTTAAATTTCCCTCCATCTGCTTCCAACAATTCGAGTAACTTTTCTACTTGGTGAGCCTCTTCTTCATTACACTGATTGAAAAGCTGTTTTTTAAAATTTCGCACATCTTCACTTGATATGACTTTCCCGTCATTCTGTTTGACAAATTCTTGTATGTCCTGGGATGCAACAGACTTAATGTTTAATATAGTTTGCAACTCATTTCATAAGGCTGGTTTCCTATTTTCAGGAAAATGTTGTCAAAACTGAAAAAAAAGGATTAAGTTAATTTTTTAAAAAAAGTTATTGAACAGCTTTATTATGGGCTTAAAATGTACAGGCAAGAGAATCAATGAGTCAACACAGCACATCAGCTTAATATATACCAGTACTATATATTGTCACGTATAATAGAAATTAAATTCATTCACACAATTATTCATCACAAGGTCATTTAACAAGCCAAATTATGTATTGCATAATACAATTTTCATTCACTATTTTAGTTAATAGTTAAAAATAGCTTTTAACATAAATATTATTTTAATTCCAGTGCTCTATTTTCTTTTAAATATGATTTATACTTGTTCAACAAAAATCTATATGAGCATTGTGTTTTTATTTTGTTGTGTTAAGTACCTGCATTTCATTTTTTTCCCATTATTAATTCATTGTTTAAAATTTACAGTAAATGAAATTGCAGCAGCAATAGGAATTTTTTATAAAATGTCTTTTTATAATCTTTAAATGAATTCCAATATGACACTACAAGGCATTATAATATATAATTGTGTAAGAAAATGTACAAGACAAATTTAATCACCTGTGTTCCAGTGGGATGATTCTCATGAACCAAATTGCAGGTAGAGATCCGCAATTTGCTTGTTTCTCCATCTTCCACTATATGTACCCAGATGTATGCAGGGCAATCAATCTTGAAAGTTCTGAGGAAAAAGAAAATCATGTAGAATGTCATCCATAAAATAAAATAAAATAAAGTTTTTAAATTCAAAATTTTCTGATTGATTACCTTCTAATTATTGGAAATTACTTGCTGTGTTTATACAAAAATTTAAAAAAAATAAACACAACAAACAAATTATGATTAAGACATCTACTCTGGCCTTACTATCTCCTCCATTTTCAGCGGAAATCCCCCTCCCCGATTATCTGTTAATAAAGATTATTTTGAACAACTCTTATATTGCATAAGCATGTATATTTTCTTTCTTTTAAAGGAAATTTTTAAAAAAATGTGTGAAAACCTGCTTTTTCATTAAATTGTATGCTATGCCAGTTTATAGTAAATGAATATTCTAATTTTAAATGGTCCTGGTAGGAAACTGATGCAGAAACATTTTCGTATGAGAAACGTAAATAAATTGGTAGATGGAGAAGCTTACCTTTGGTTTTGTCTGATGCCTCTGCTTTCACTTGCCCAAGAGCGGTGTCCTTGCTTACACGAGTATCTGATGCTTTCATATATGTGACTATTGAAATTTGGTGAATATTGCTTCAACTAAAATAAAAGGGAATGAGAATGAGAATGGAAGTCAGGATATTATAATCCTAAAATGTTATTAAGTTATAAAAAATATTAATATCATCATTTAAATTGAAAAATATAGTACTGACTGGGATGTCATTTGTTTTTCTTTTCAAGGGGCTAATGCTTCCTCAGCCCTCATCCTCAAATAGGGGTCTCGACTGAACGTGTATGTACTCATAAAAAATTTAATTTATATAAGCCTAGTAACTTAACCACTCAATCTGCAAACAGCATTCAAGACTGATATGCAATAATGTTTCATAATTTAATGCTTACAAAATTCTGAACTTTTAAACTTTTACTTGGAAGTAATTAGTATTTGATGTAGACCAAATGTTCACACTTTGCTAAAATATATCCGTCTCTTTTATATTTCAATTTCTTGAAATAAGCAAAAGTTTCTCTCTGGCTCACCAGTGCCTCAGCGTTACATTATAGGTACATAATTGACATAATAACAGGACTGTGATTTCACTGCTTATGTTGTTATATTTATATCTTATCCATTTGACTTTGGCTAATAATTTATTTTAAATCGGAGGGGTGGGGGTGAAGGAGAATTTGTACGGGTGTCCAGAAAATGTACGGGGAGCAACAGGG
>MUZC01000885.1:94015-114942 GCA_002072015.1 Radix auricularia
AGACAGATTTAAGTCTCGAAACAGACATTAGAAAGATTTAAGTCTCGAAACAGGCATTAGACAGATATAAGTCTAGGGACAGAAGTCAGACAGATTTAAGTCTCGAAACAGGCATTAGACAGATTTAAGTCTAGGAACAGACATTAGAAAGATTTAAGTCTCGAAACAGGCATTAGACAGATTTAAGTCTAGGAACAGACATTAGACAGATTTAAGTCTAGGGACAGAAGTCAGACATATTTAATTATGGAAACTCCTTACATGTTAATCTTGAGAAGGAGATTAGATTCTGCTGACAAATAAATTGAAATACCTGTGAACGCTTGGAAACAAATCCATCAGCGAAGAAAAGGTGGCAATGGTCATTAGTCTTATAACCTGCAGACTAAAGATTTCTAATTGTTAATTTAAAACCTGGGAACAGTTAAGTTAACAATTATATTTAAAGAAAGCAATTCTAATAAACGGTTTCCTGGCAAATAGATAAGGATGTCGAATAAAGTTTTCACTCACAGATATGTCTGTGTTGTCAGATCTCAAAGATAGCACTAATTATTTTAAAACTTCACTCACAGATATGTCTGTGTTGTCAGATCTCAAAGATAGCACTAATTTTTTTAAAACTTCACTCACAGATATGTCTGTGTTGTGAGATCTCAAAGACACCACTAATCATCAGAAACTTCACTCACAGATATGTCTGTGTTGTCACATCTCAAAGATACCTATAATCATCTGAAACTCCACTCACAGATATGTTTGTGTGGTCAGATCTCAAAGATACCACTAATTATTTTAAAATCCGCTCAGTTCTTTGTAGTCCCGCGGAACAGAAGCGGGCACGGCTATGTGCCGCCGAAAACAGAATCCAGGTTAGTCGCCCCTCCGATCTCCCACCCCCGGACCCGGAAAAATAAGTTAATGCTAAAAAGAAAATATATCCTTTAAATTGCAATTCATAATAGAAATTATAAATTTTAGAAATTAGAAAAGTTTATACTTTTTTATAAATAATAATAATAATAAATAAAATGATAATTTATATAGCGCTGTATCGCTGCTATGAGCCGGGCTCACAGCGCTTTACATGTAGATAACAATACAAATATTAATTAAAGAAACATTCATATCATTCTCACTACATAAATGACAATAGGTTACACATCAGCTACGTTAATCATTTAAAGAAATGATGCTTCATTTATTTTCAAAATAAATTTTAAAAAGATGTGTCTTAAGTGCAGTCTTGAATGACTTAGCAGTTGAAATACTGCGGATGTGCAATGGAAGAGAATTCCATTGTTTGGCTGCACAAAAAGAGAATGACCTTTCGCCAAATGTTTTAGTTTTTGTCTTAGGAACACAGAGAATGCGTGTGTCTGCATCAGAGAGTAGCTGACGACTTGGTGAGTAGACTGACAAAAGTTCAGTAAAATATGAAGGGCATTAGTCAGAAAAGAAGTTGTGACACAGAACGGCCAGTTTTTAATCTATTCGGACTTGTATGGGTAGCCAATGAAGTGAGTAAAGTAGCGGAGTAACATGGTCATGTTTTTTTGCCTTTAGAACTAATCTGGCTGCTGAATTTTGAACTCTCTGTAGTTTTTCAATGCATTGTTTTGGCGCACCTGATAGAAGAGAATTGCAGTAATCAATACGAGCTACAACAAGAGCACAGATTAGAGTTTTTGTTGCACTATCTGTTCTTTTTATTCTTTTTCTTACGGCACAAAAGCATCAATATCTTGAGCCAAAGCAGGCTCAACAGCCAAAATAACTATAAATTAGACGATATTTGTTTTCATTACAGATAGTAGTTAACTTTTTCCTTAACTTAATTAAGTTTAGAGAAACTTCTCTTCACAGCTTGCATGACTCATTACAGCAGAAGTCATTTTATTATATCAGCCAAGGTAGCTTGAGCAAAAATATCTGAATGAACTTTAATAAATCATGTGAGATTGAATTCAGTTACTCATTTTTATGCCGGGAGGTAAAATAGTCCTTGTTTGCCAATCTTCATGGAGATACTTGCTTAAATTTACAAGAACATTTACAAAGTCCTGTAGACTAGTTCATGTACAAAACTCATATTTATTTTTTAAATTCTATAACTATCAAATCCTCATACTCCTGCAGTAACCTCATCTTATTAAGAATATTATATTTCTTTCCATTTTCTGCATAACATGACTACGCTACGTATTCACTCTGATCGTCCGAAATTTGCTATCTCGTACATTGACTGCAGGGTTCAATTAAAATCACTTGTTCTCCACATTAGATTTTAGCAAAGTCCTGTATATTTTCAGCCATGAATAGATTTTAATAAGCTTGATACGACACATGGCGTAGCATGCGCCGCATACTTCCTCGTGAATAGTGCAAAGAAAGTGGGGAAAGAACATAAACAAACAACAGCACGAAGAAATAAGAACATCGCGAATGAACAACGGGGGGGGGGGGGGGGGGCGTCGCTATTGTATTAAAATTTGTGGTCTCGAGACATGCTCATTGCGGAAAGCTATATACTTTAACCAACATTAGTTAGTATCAATTGGCGTAGTTAAAAGCAAAGTATGAGTCAAAGCAAGTGTGTTTTTTAAAAAAATCAAACACAGCAGCTTTGATCTCTGAGAAGTACATCCTTATTTTTGGCCGAGGACTTTAGTTTAAAAAATTCTTTTAAAGCACCTAAACCTTTTTGTGTTTGCGATTTCTTTTTCACGTTGAGAGAAAAAAGTAATATCAAAATACATTGTAGTTTGTTGGGACCGTATTTCATTTTCCGTTGACAGATATTTCTCGTTTGATGTACTTTACAGCACATATTTCAAACAAACATTTTCATTTGATAAATAGTTTCGTGAGCCACAATGTAAACACACACACCCAAAAGCCGATTTGGAGCCGAAGTTTGGCCTCCAGTTTATATACTCATTGAAGCTACATTTTTGAAGCTACATTTTCACGGGTACCCGAGCGGATTTTTACTACCCGGGTAGTCACATGGCAACAGGCCTAATTATAGTACAAGATCAGTGTTTCGTTCTCGTACTAATTGAACCTCTGGGTTTTTCTTTGTTGCCCATCATTTTGCTTTTTTCCTTCTATGAGCTATATAAAAAATGAAAATGACTAATTTTCGTATTTCGCGTGTAGGTGAAAGCACAAAACTTGGGTAAATGTTAAGTATACTTCTACGATGGTAACACACTAAACCAATACTTAAATGATCACTTACTGGGGTCCGGGGGCCCAAATGTAGTTTTTTTCTTATTTTAAAAACTGACTCATCACTAATCAACTCTCCATGTAGGTAGAAGCATGACACTTTGGTAAATTGTTGAGTAGCCTCTCGGAACGATTATTGGCGTTAATTTTTTTAGAAATCACAAAATGTTGGGTCCCGGGCCCAAAAACAATTTTTTATATACTGAAAATTGCTGCTTATCCACTTTCCCGTGTAGGTAGAAGCATGAAACTGTGGGAAATTGTAGAGTACACTTCCGCAAAATAAACATGTAAAATAAAATATTTAAAGTATCACTCATTTGGGGCCGGGGGCCCAAATGTATTTTTCATTATATAAAAACTGACTCATCACTAATTCTCCGATTTCACGTGTAGGTAGACGCATGAAACTTTGCAAAGTTGTTGAATAGCCTATTGTGACAATTATTGGCGGAAAATAATTTCAAATATCACACTCATGGGGGCCGGGGGCCCGAAAGCATGTTTCCCGTTTCAAGGACTATATAAAACATGAAAATCACTTATTATCCTATTTTCCGCGTAGGCAGAAGCATGAATCTTTGGGAAGTTCTTCAGTACACTTTCCCGATGGTAATAAGCGAAAACAATATTGAAATTCTAACTTACTGGGGCTGGGGGCCCAAATGTATTTTTTTTTCTATAAAAACAGACTCATCACTTATTCTCCGATTTTCCGTGTGGGTAGAAGCATGAAACTTTGCAAAATTATTGAGTAGCCTATTGTGACAATTTTTGGTGGGAAATAATTTTAAATATCACACTCATGGGTGCAGGGGCCCCAAAGGCATTTTTTCCATTACAAGGACTAAATAAAATATGAAAATCACTAATTATCCTATTTCTTGCGTAGGCAGAAGGATGAAACTTTGGGTAGTTGTTCAGTACAGTTCCACGATGGTAACAAATGAATATAATATTTAAATTCTCACTTCCTGCGGGATGTGGGCCCTAATAAAGTTTTCTCCTTATGTTAGCTTTATAAAAACTGAAAATCAATAATTCTCCTTTTCCCGTGTAGGTAAAAACATGAAAATTTTGGCAGTTATTCAGTACACGTCCATGATGGTAACAGTTGAAAACAATATTTAAATTCTCACTTACTGGGGGCCGGGGGCCCACATGTTGTTTTTCTTATTTTAAACAATTTACTCATCCCTAATCCTCTAACTTTCCGTGTAGGTAGAAGCATGAACTTTGGTAAGTTGTTGAATAGCCTCTTGTTACGATTATTGGATTTTTAAAAAATTAGAATAAACTTTCATGGGGGCCGGGGCCCAACTTTTTTGTCCTCCTTTTACTGAATAATGCTACTTTTCCATTTCCCGTATAGGTAGAAACATGAGAATTTTGGAAGTTGTTTAGTACACTCCCGCAATGGTAACAGGCAAAGAATATTTAAAGCATCACTCACTGGGAGTCGGGGGCCTAAATGTATTTTTTCTGATATAAAAATTGACTCATCACTAATTTTCCAAATCCCCATGTAGTTAGAAGCAAGAAACTTTAAGCAAACTGTTGTGGTTACACACCCGCGCAGGTCACAAACAAAAAAATATTAAATTGCCACTCAATGGGAGACGGGGATCCAAATGTATTTTTTTCTTAAATACAAAGTTAATCATCACAAATTTTTCAACATCCTGTGTAGGTAGACCCATGCATATTTGGGATGGTAGCAGGCAAATTTATCACTCAATTGCAGTTTCTTTCACCTTATGTTAGCTAAATTACAAATAATCAAACACTTTTGATACTCTGTAAATGCATTTTTACAAAACTCGGAAAATAAAAATTTGAAGGCCTATGTTAAAATTCGTTTAATCAATAAAATAATATTTTTCAATCTTTTGTGGCCCTTGGCCCCTAATCTCTTTTTCGTTAACGTTTAAAACATCTTAACCATTCGTTACCACTCGATTTTTAAAATCAAATTTGGACTAACAAATACATTCATCATGATCCATCATGAAATAAGCTGTATGTTGAACTATACAATTTGCACCCATAGGGCCCCCAACCCAAATTTTAGTTTTTTAAATTAAGTTTTAATTTTTAATAGTAAAAACACATTTTAGGGCTGGAGACCCGTGTGCCATTTTTAACATTAGTTATATAAAAGGTAATTTTAAAAGTGTCTATTGAGTAAATGGATAAATTATTGACCAAATGTGATTTTAAAAAATAATAAAATTTCCAATGGGGGTATGAACTTCTAACGTTTGTTCCAAGACGGTTTAGTTAATATATTTCGCATATCCATCATGATTTAGATTGAAATCAAAAGGATATTGAATTAGTGTTTTACGGTTCTAAACGCTAACTGAAATCATAAATTACCGCTGCAAAGCGCGGGTAACTGGCTAGTATATAACAAAAATATAAGAGCACTATTTTGTCGATAATACGAGTGCGTAATAGCATGCACTGTTACGGTAGACTGGGCTAAAGTTATAGATAAGACAACCCATTTTGAGAGGAGACTTACCTCTCTTACAATTGTATCGCTCACAACGTACAGGTCTATTCGTCTAGCCGCATTACTTAGACTACTACTTGTCTCTCGGAAAATACAAAATTATCTCTGAACATCATTGGGAACTCTTCGTCTACACGCAAGCTTTTTGTCAGGTAACTTTAAAGAAAAAAAGGCGAAATGAAAATAAAAAGATCGATAACGGTATTAAATAAAATTTACTATTTTCTACTAATGAATTATGTTGTTGTTTGTGTCCATGTTTTCTATAACATGAAATACCACACACATCTAAGTGAGTATTGTAATCATTAACACCAAATACGATCGGAAAATTTAAGATTTGATTTTCCACCCACGAGCACTTATAACCCAACACTATCCATTTTATGATACCATCCACAATACTGTTACATTAATACGATATTAATAATACTGCCACCAAGCACTTATACATCTATCACAAATAATAATATCACCTAGAGCTACTGTTAACAACCCACATTAGATGCATTGTAAGAATAATTATTTCTCCTTTAACAGTTATCACAATATAATTTTAAAAAGTCAACACTCTTGTGCTATCATCATTCCACACAAATGATTGGCAAAATATAAAATATCTAGACTATATTACGATGTATTATCGCAAAAACAAAATCATGTGAAATGAAAATAATATTTATTATGATTTTCCCCATTTTTTAATTTTGTAAAGCTTTAAAAATAATTATGAATCCAAGCAAAACGTTATATTCCTAAAAGTTTAAAAGTATCATTCAAATATAATTCAACAAGTAAATTTCAATGAGTAGAATTTCCATTTTTCTTTTATTTCAGGGAAATCTCTCTGGATTATATTAAAAGTCGATTCAAATCAGTAATTCTGATACTAAACAACATATGACGTCATATCTCCCCATGCTTCACAACACCAAGAATGTGTCAATATAATGCACACCAAGTTCCCAGGAAATCCAGTAAAAATTTTATGTTTTTTTTTTCCACATCATTGGCAAATTTTCAAAAGACCTGAAACCTCTAATTGGTATGGATCAGGCGGAATTGAATGTCAAGGTCACATGTACACAGACAATTCAAATGTATAAACGCAATGTTCACGGGAAATTGCGTTAAAAAATTTTTCTTTATTTTTAACACAATATCCCTTTGGATTTATGTTTACACATTTGAAATATCTGTATTTTGTCAATTTCTCGCCAACCATAACATCTACGGGGATAAAACAAACGTTTTCTTTTGGCTTGTTTGTTTGTTGTTGTTTTTTTTTTTTTTTTTTTTTTTTTTTTTTTTTGTTGTTGTTGTTTTTGTATGTGAGGATTAGTGAAACAGGTTTTTGAAATTGACATCTTGCAGCGAATGGTTCCAGGGGCACCCACTTGTCGTTTTCTCTTATATTAACCTTATAACAATTAGTGTAAGAGTAAGTTACTGAGAAAAGTAATGGGTCAGATTAGTATATAAAAACTTAAGAGTCTATATTTAATTGCAATTGGGTAATCAACTTCTAATTTTTATTCCCTTTTATTGATACACGCAATAAAACTTTTTGTAAATGTATGACCCAAAAAACAACATTTCGATAAAGTGTAGGGTAGGGATAGGGACACCAGTTCCCTGAATCGGTGCAGATATTGATTTCCTTGAAGTACTCCAGGAAGTTTTCCTCGATCTACTTGTTGAGTCAAAGATTGGCTTTGATTTATCTTACTATCGTGTTGGTATTGGTTACATGTGACGTCGGGGGGGGGGGTATTAATTACAGAGGCACGTGACCTAGATTTGTACCAAGATTAACTGGATGCCTGGTGAACCAAAACAAGAACCACTCGCGGTCTTTGTTTGCAAAGTTATGGTGCATACACTACTATTGATGCAATATGTTGGTGATGATTTGTTGACACCAATAGCACTATCAAAATTATGGTGCATACACTACTATTGCTGCAATATGTTGGTGATGATTTGTTGACACCAATAGCACAATCAAAGTATGGTGCATACACTACTATTGCTGCAATATGTTGGTGATGATTTGTTGACACCAATAGCACAATCAAAGTTATGGTGCATACACTTCTATTACTGCAATGTGTCGGTGATGATTTGTTGACTGATTAGAAGAATCAAAATGACGTTTTTTGTTGACGCGAATAGCATAATCAAAGTTATACAACCTAGCTCTTGGCTCCACTTATGTTGATGGGTTCCATAGATATGTCATTTATTTCTAAATTGTGTTGAGCTTTTTCTTTCATAAGGGGCATCCGATCATCGTCGGCGTCTGCGATTTTTCCAGGGGCATAGGCTATCTACGAGACTTTTAGGCAACCCTACCCTTGGCCAGCGTCTCCAGGATCTTCCAGTCATCTCTTACGGCTCCCTCCTATTCTGTAGGCAACCCTACCCTTGGCCAGCGTCTCCAGGATCTTCCATTCATCTCTTACGTCTCCCTCCTATTCTGTAGGCAACCCTACACTTGGCCAGCGTCTCCAGGATCTTCCAGTCATCTCTTACGTCTCCCTCCTATTCTTTAGGCAACCCTACACTTGGCCAGCGTCTCCAGGATCTTTCAGTCACCTCTTACGGCTCCCTCCTTTTCTCGGTGACAAGTGTTTCATGAACGGCCTTTTTTCTCGCATTCCCTTGGGGTTCCATTTCAGGATTTGGCTTTATTATTGGAGGAAGGTTTTTTTTTAGTGTATGACCGATCCACCTCGAACATTTCTAGAAAATTGAGTTACTTTAAGTGAAATTATTTAATGAAAAAAAAAGAAAAGAAAATTACATGTTACTAAAATTATTTTTGTAATACCAATTTTAAGAAAAATATTTTAAAAAGTTTTTTCCTGTAAAAACGTGTTTTCACTTTCAAGCCGACCCTGTCAAATGATTTGAAAGAAGATATTTTAAACATCTATAATTTGTTTTTTCATCGTGAGTCCATGTCATAGCAGTTACTCTTACACAAGAAATAACGGTGATCGAGATCATAAAAGTAAATTTGATCAAACTTTAACGTCAACGCTCTTCTCATTCATTAACAACAAGGTTTGGGCAGTGGATGGACGAATCAATAGACGGCCTGTTGTGTCACGGAACCAAATGTCAAACAGATTCTTTTTTTACGACATTGTTCGAAGATTGTAGATTTTCTTTGTTGGTCTTTTTAGCTTTAGTGTGCAATATTTGAGTAGCGGGATTGCGAGAAATCAATAGACTACAATTTCTAACAGAGAGGTCTCCATTTTATCATTTAACGCTGTCTGCCGTTTTCGTCACCTTTACATTTAAAAAAATAAATGTAATTTTATTGTTATTTTAATTCATTTAATTATTTTTAAAATATTTTGTTGTTGTTGAACGTTTGGGTTAAACCTACAACAAAAATCATTTGCTTGTGGATGTCATAACATTGACCAACATCTTCGTGTAGATATCATAACATGGACCAACATCTGCGTGTAGATATCATAACATTGACCAACATATGCGTGTAGATATCATAACATTGGCCATCATCTGCGTGTAGATATCATTACATTGACCAACATCTGAGTGTAGATATCATAACATTGACCAAGCACTGCGTGTAGATATCATAACATTGACCAACATCTGAGTGTAGATATCATAACATTGACCAAGCACTGCGTGTAGATATCATAACATTGACCAAGCACTGCGTGTAGATATCATAACATTGACCAAGCACTGCGTGTAGATATCAGAACAATGACCTGTTAACCACCACCATTGATCAATTTTAAAAGTAAAAGCCCTTAATGGAGCCATATCAAATGTATGCACATCAATGAAGATACTGAGGACAAAATGAAATAATTAATCCGTATCCAGTATGTTTAAATATTAACTACATGAATTATTTCAACAAACTGTAACTAGTTTATGAACCTTTTATTGTTGGAATATTTTGCGCTATCAAAATTTTTATCTCGGTTAAAAATGAAAACACATTTCTGGAAGGGAAAAAAATGGCAGTCAAAATTACAAAAGCCATACACAAGAATATAAAAAAAGATTCATAGAATATAAACATTTTTTCTCTTTACAAATTTTACATCTCCAACTTGTTATGCACCTAGCTAATAGTAACCTTTGTTATACCGCTTCCTCTCAATGGCTTGTTGGGTAGTGTATATAAGAATATAAGATAATATAATAAGTATGTGACCATCATTTACATCCGGCTGTTAACACTGAAACCGTTTGAGGATCCCTGCTCTTGATTAACGTAAAGAATCACACCTAACTGTTGTCATCTCTACATCGCTTTTTATTGGTTTTAGTATTTACCTTCTACGTTATTGTAGATGTTGCCATTTCTTCTCCTTCTGTTATTAAAGTGTTTGTTTTTCCATTTTAAAATGACGGCATTTCTTTAAAATCATTTTTTTTTTAAATTTCATCAATGGGAATAAAAATATTGAAGCTTTTTGTAATGAAAATAACGCATTTTTTATTAGGAGGAAAGAAAAGCCACGGCCGTTTATATTGACAACCAGTCTGTTCCATCAATGACAGTTCTGCACCGAATGTACTAGCGGACCAGTGATGGGCGCATTGTTTTCTCAATGGAGTCTTAATGTGAATTTAAATGTGCATCTGAGCATAGCAATTTTAGTTTCAATAGGTAAAGAGGGGACAATTTTAATATACTAAAACTCATGGTTTTTTTGTGTTTTTAAATAACCTTATTTTAATATTTTTTTGTTAGGTTAATAACTTTATGTGCTAATTTTATATCGGAAAAGTTCATATGTATCAATCTTGTAGACTTGTATCAAACATTATTATTTGTATCAAACATTACATTTGTAGCAAGCATGTACATTTGTATCTAGCATGTACATTTGTATCAAGCATGTATATTTGTATCAAGCATGTACATTTGTTACATTTGTATCTAGCATGTACATTTGTATCAAGCATGTATATTTGTATCAAGCATGTACATTTGTATCTAGCATGTACATTTGTATATAGCATGTACATTTGTATCAAACATGTACATTTGTATGAGTCCACTAAACAAACTCATACTTCACATCCACATTTAAACATCTTGTAAACAGACAAAAACAACAAGACAAACCCAAACTAAAGATGTACAATACGTTGGTGTCATAAGAATGACAAAGTATCATACCGATGTCAATGAAGTTGTTAAAAAAATCAAACAAATCTTAGGTTTTTAAAAACAAACTTTTACAAATATAGTAAAGATTTAAAGCTAAAATGCAACCTCACCCTGGTGAGACCTATACTAGAATATGTATCTTCTGTATGGGACCCATCCACCAAACAAAACGGTTATAAACTAGAACAAATTCAAAAAAGAGCTGCCAGATTCATTACTGGAGAACATTCAAAACTGACAATAGTAACACCATTAATTAAATCATTAAACCTTGAAACACTAGACTAGAAGATAGAAGAACCAAGAGTAAAGTAGTAATTTTACATAAAGCAATTAATTCTAATTTAGAAATACAACACATAGAAAACTTAATACAACCCGCAGACACATTTCTTATACCGTATGCAAGAATGAACACATACAAGGTCTCTTTCTTCCCGTGCAGAATTCGGGCGTGGATGGGTTGCCCGAAGAAACCATTAAAGCCAACACTTTATCATAATTTGAAATTCTTATAAGAATGCGGGACTAAAAACAAACAATAGATAAACGTATGACGCAATAATCTTCTATATAGAAGGAGCGTCTCTAACAGATAAGATAAGATAATACTTTATATGTAGATGAATTTCTTCATAGTTGATACATGCATACGTTTATAAGAGATTATTTCATATAATCCCCACTAACGCCTTCATTAAACTTTATCCAATTTTTTTTAAACATTTATTCTTGAAATATAAGAATGTTTAACACAAAAAACTACGTATTAAATCAACTTTGACGGGCATGCAATCAATTTATCAAAAAAAAATAACGTGTAAAATAAACTGATATTGACAAAATATGTTTTTTGAGATATAAATATTTGATAGAGAATCAAATAGCCTACTCGGTACACATTTTTTTTTTCAGTTTCCGTAAGTCTTGGTACAACGATGAGCATTTCGATGCAAAGAGTCATCTCCCCCTTCTTCACTATGGAGACGATAGAAATGTCATTCACGCTAGAGAGTCCCATTGGTTGTGGACAGAAATGTCTTCAACACAAGGATGTTTGTTTTGCATTTGGTTACAACAGTTTCAAGTCAAACTGTACGCTGGGTAAATGCAATTATAACACATTTTTTTTACGTTTTTCCTGATAACTTACAAGTAGATCTATTTTCGCTCAATGTATAATATTGTATTTTGCTAATAGTATAAATTTTTGGCTCATAGAAAATGTTGAATACTGCCTGGTTGATTAATTTGGGTACAGAACTTCTTTCTATAGCTGTTGAAAAGATATAGTACTATACGTTTTATAGTCAAGCATCATATTCTTAGCATCTTAATGTGTTTCGTTCTTTATTTACAGGCTCGTGGATTGTAATTGAGAAGATGGCCAAAGGTGACCCAGATACAGAGTTCTACACTACAGGCTCGTATTGTGACACCACAGATAACTTTGTGCTGGTAAAAAACCAGACGGTCACGGCCTGTCTGTCGTTGTCTGTACAGAAACTGGACTACTGCCAGGCGAGAGAATCTTGTGAAGGTAACTTTCAGGAGACAGACTGAAGTCAAGGATTTGGAATAAATTTTTTGAAATAATAACCTGTAATTATTTGTTTCTAAACTAGTTTGACTGCACACATGTCACAAATTCAATAGATGGCTTGCTGATAAATATATCTGTACAAAAGGTATCCAAATTTTTATTTCCTTATATAATTCATGCGATTTTTAGTATTCTTTTGACTTACCATTCCAACGCTAATAATAATAAGGAAACATTTTCATACACGCAAGCAGGCACCCGCGCACGCACGCACACGCACGCGCTCACACGCACGCACGCACGCCCTCGCACACACAGATTCATGCGCGCGTTACTAATGTATAGATACAAATAAATGCCCTACAGAATTAAATTTAAAAATATATTAAAAGTGCCTCTACTTAAAGCATGTTTAATAATGACAGAAATCAAAATTGAGTAAAAAAATAAGGTATAAGTTTGATTTTACACATAAATGATCAGAAATTATTGTCAACTAACATTTTTGTTGACTTATTGAAAATATTTGATGGCGTCTGTGAAATGTTTAGACAAACATTCTAAAAACCTTCTGATTGCTTACAATCCAACAAATACTTAGAACACAAAACAATATTTTATTACTGGTTACAAAATCCTTAAATTAAACGTGTATAATAAACGCTACTAATCTGCAGAGAGAAGTTCCCATCTGTACACTATGAAATCGATTGAGAAACTGTATCTTCTAGTTGGTTACCTCACATCCAAAACCTTCAATGAAACCGTGTGGATAGGTCTGGATGACTCGAGACGGCAGGGTCACTTCCTGTGGTCAGATGACGGCTTGGAGCTCGTGGAACCATTGAGAAGTCAATTGTTTGCTCCAGGTACGTATATACATGTAATATGTTTCAATCCATCTCTTCTTCTTCATCATATTTGGTGCACACCACACGACGCATATATCAATCATGCAAGGCATCTGTGTATAATTCAGGGGATTTGCGATGTTTTTTCACGTTTTGAAAAGATCACATCACCTACTAATATGCCACACACTGACTTTAACTTGGTCGTGTGTCCTGCTTTAATGAGACGGTGCTTAGTTCGGAGTTGTGTCCCATTTCTTTATAAAATTCATAAAGTGTCAAAAAAATTAATATTTGTTTTTTTAAAAAATAATAAAAATAAACAGAAAGATCACTCTCCGATTATTTTCATGGTACCTTTATGTGAGCAATCATACGTACTTTATACAATGACAGTTGATAGTAATTACAGCGTCTAGATCTATATGTTTTAATAGGCCCAAGTTTTACACATTCAGAAATCAATACTGTAATTAACTTTATTAAAATAACTTTCTTAACTTAAATTATGAAAGGCTTCTTTTATATACTCGTGACGTATTCATTGCAAACTTATAGCTGCGATACAGAATACGTTTGATGACAAGGAATGTTATTGTTATAAATTACCGTTTGGATATTAGTGACTCTTATGTGTTTCAGGGCAACCAAACGACTACAATAAAGATCAGGACTGTGTGGTTTTGAGCTTCTCTATTTTCCCACTTAATGACTGCAAGTGCAATTTATCGTTCTATTTTATCTGTGAAAGAATTCTGATATGAACGGACCCATGATAATTTTATTTTTCAAATATTTCAAATAAACTAATTTTAAAAAATGATAAATGTTATTAAAACGTTATAAGACAAATTTTTGTTATTGCCCTTTTACTCTATTTAATTAACTCTTTTATATTAGGAATATAATTATTATACTTTTCTATAAAATGCTTCTATTAGAAATGAAAAAAACTATGATAATTATCACGAAATTTTAATATTTCTTTGCGTTAAATATTATATAGACTAGTGAATAAATATAATAATGAAGACTGGACCTGTCAACGGTACCCGGAAACCCGGGTACGCGTTGTTGTCCACTTACTCCAGTAGTAAAATTGCGCCCAGTTACCCGTCAAAATGTGACTGAAATGTCTATAACAACTGTTGTCAAACTGTGACGCTTCTATGTTCACATTTCACTGGTGAACAATTTATCAAATAAAACCTTTTTATTTTAAATATACGTTTTGAAATACGTTTAACATGACAACGCTTAAAATGAAATGACTGTCAAAATGAAATAAGAAACGATCCAAACAAACTATAATATACTTTGATACAGCTTTTCATTGAACAAGAGGCAAATATCATTCAACACATATACATTTTTTTGTGTTCTTTTAAATACGACCGCAAAGTCGAGACTTGCGTTGGGCTTAAAATGATGGAAATGACCTTGGTTTGGCTTTAAAATATACCAAACATTTTGAGTTACCGATTAAGATGAGCCAAATTTGTTTATCTACCTCCACTCCCCCCTTCACTTCTATCTCTACCGTACTATTAAAAAAAATACCTAATCTTTTAGTGTTGTTGTTTTGTTGTTTTTTTTAAATTATTTCTTTCGCTCCATGATTTTCACCGTAATAACAAACATAAATTTTCGGGGCTAGGTCCACTAAGTAGGGACAAGTCCCGGACACTATTGATTAATTACAAAAATTGTACCTCTATGACCTAGAAATAACCTACCATGTCATCACACGATTACCGCCCTTTATCTTTAATAGGTTAATTCAGCGCAATACGATACACGTAAGCTACATTTATCATTAGAAGAAATGTTAAATTAGTTTTAAAATTAACGTTTGAAAAGATGTCTCTTAAGTGCAGTCTTGAAGGCTTATTAGTTGGAATACTGCGGATGTGTAATGGTAGATAATTCCATCGTTTAACGGCACAAAAAGAGAATGATATTTCGCCTAATGTTTTATGCGTATCTTTGGAAAAGAGAGAATACATTCGTCTGCAAAAGAGCGCAGTTGACGAGTGGGTGAGTAGACAGAGAGAATTTCAGTAAGATAGGAAGTGTGTGGGTCAGTAAATAAATTGTGATAGAGAACGGCCAGTTTGTAATCAATTCGGGCTTGTATAGGTTGCTAATGGAGTGAGTAAAGTAGCAGAGTCATACTGGTCAAGTTTTTATGTTTTAAGAACTATTCTGGCAGCAGAATTTTGAACTTTCTGTAGTTTTTCAAGGAATTGTTTTAGCGCACCTGACAGAAGGGAATTGCAATAATCAATACGAGCTAAACAAGAGCACAGAGTAGAGTTTTTGTTGCACTGTTAAGTATTGGCGGGTTGAGCTGATTTGACGGATGGTGATGTAGGCTGAGCGACATATGTGATTGATGAAGTTGCTGTTAGACATCTCAGAAATAATGTATCGGAGATTCCTCGTCAATGTTGTCTATATTATATCACAACTAGCTAACCGAATAGAATTCGGAAGAGACAAAGCACTGCGTGATTTATTGTTGAAAAATTGGAGTGCTTCAGCCTTATCTTCACTCAGCTTAATCTTGCAGAGAGTCATAAAAGACTTTACCTCACCAATGCATTCCGGCATCACTCAGACAATGAAGTCAATATCAAAGGGATCAGTGTGAGTATATAGCTTAGTATCATCTGCAAGTGATTGGCTTTTAACTAAATGCATTTCAAACAGTAGAAGTAGTGAACGTGTATATAGTAAGAAAAAAAATTGAAACCTAAACGGAGCCCTGAGGCACATCATTAACCAAGTCAGGTTTGTGAGAGATGAAGCCATCTGCTGATGCCATCTAATCTGTGATACGTTAGATAGGCAGCATTGAAACTAAGCTAGTGCTGAGACAGAAACTCCAAAGTAATTTTGCAGGGTTTTGAGTGGTGTTCAATGGTCAACTGTGTCAAAGGCATCACCAAGTTCTAAAAGTAACAATATAGAGACTTTATCACTGTCCAGTGCAAGTGGGAGGTCTCTGTGCTGTGAGAAGGTCTGAAGGCCAACTGATTGGGACTTACAAGAGTTTGGTCCTTAAGATAGGCAAAAATTTGTTATAAGACACGTTTTTCTATGACCTTTGATAAAAATGAAATATTATACAGCAGGTCAATAGTTGTTTAAATTGTTTTGGTCTAACCCTTGTCTTTTTTTTTTAGCAATTTTTTATTTTTATGACGGCAGATTTACACAACGTTGGAAAAGTACCAGATGTTAGACTCTCATTTGCTATATGTGTTATTGTTGGGAGTAAATAATCTAATGACTCAACAAATAATGGAGTGGAGATTGGATCAAGAGAACATGACTTTGGTTTAGATTTTAGAATAACAGCTTTGACCTCATTTTATGTAACAGGTTGAGACATTTAAAAGCTTGACCTCACAGCAAAATGAGATAAATTAACTGGTGATATAACCTTTTTGTCAAGTTCAGCACGAATTTGAGCAATATTGTTAATAATTATAAGTTTTAAAAATATGACTGATTGCTGATTGTGGCGAGAAAGATTTGAATATTGTTTGACAAGTTGTCTAAGGGTGTAATATTTAATTTATCCTTTCTCTGCCTACACGCGCATACTTTAGTGATCTCTCACAAACGATGATCAACAAACAAGATGGTGAAAATGTAACAATAATTTATTATACAATAATTACAATAAGCGGAAACTAGTTCCGTTATGGCCTAAATTCATCATTAGGCTTAAGCCAATCAATATAATGGTTATATGGTTAATACTTAAATTTAAGGATGTAGCGCCCCGCTCCGTGAACGATTGGTTCTGCACTTCTGTACTGTGGGCTGCTTCACCTATGGTTCCAGGTGACTTCGGTGATCACGGATGGTGTGAATAACCGGCTTCTACACATGTAATGTGTAGGCATCAACCGGTGCGGTTGGCTTCTTGTTGGCTGCTTCACCTATGGTTCCAGGTGACTTGGTGTTCACGGAAGTGTGAATAACCGGCTTCTACACATGTAATGTGTAGGCATCAACCAGTGCGGTTGGCTTCAGCGTTACGTATAGAGTAAGGCTGGTAATGATGAGTTGTCCTCCTCTGGTCCTGTTGATCGGTGCAGGGGTGAGGTAGGGGTCGGATAGAAGTCGAGTGGATAGCGGTGAGTCCAGCTCTTGGTCCAAAGATGTGGGTTTGGGGTCGGATACAAGTCGCGTGGGTAGCGGTGAGTCCAGCTCTTAATCCAGGTATATATATCGACACTTCGTTGGGCGGTTGCTGTCCGGAGTTCGTGTTATCTCCCAGTATAGGCGGGTGCCTAGAAGCCAGACTAAGATAGAAAGAATACACATATGGGTAGTATCTCTACTTGTCTGTCTAATCCACCCTTTCGGCTGCCGAGCCTTCAGAGCCAGGTGCCAAAAGGGGATCAAAATACATTATCATAAACACATGGTTATTTAATATATATATATAACATGAAATTGAACTTATATTTCGTTACCATCTTGAAAGTGGATGGTGGAATAAATACAGTAATATTGGTTACACCAATATAATTCGAACCATCTACCTGATGGATCGCGTGTTATCACATTTAGTTATGAAAGGAGAAGTACAATGTTGCACGTGGCCGCGCATGGCGTGACGGGTCAACATGTCTCTACAATTTCAATATGATATTTCACGAAGATTAATATTTAATTACTGGCGTGAAATATGCTTATAAATACGAGGGAATCAAGTTAGAGTTCAACTTACATAGATTCTGGCTAACGGGCATGGTGCCGGCTCTCTCACGACAAGGATGGCTATAGATTTAATTCAGTGGCTTAAATTCTCCTTCGACATAGCTCTCTGTTATCACTTGGGCGGAAAAGAAAGTGTCCTGCCGGAGTATCAACTTTTATAAAAATACAAGTGTGTAATTTCATGCAGACCTCACTGATTTGATAGCCTCACTTTCGGGCAACCTTGACCTGTCATGTACTCCGCTGCATACTTAATTAGCGACCTTGATCCGTTAAGTGTTTCGTCAGTGACTTCCCCTTTTGTTTTGTTGTTATTCTCGTGCAAATCACAGTGAGCTAATTAATTTCGTTACACTGATGCAAGAGATACACACAGGGAAGGGTCACAGCTTTACCTCTCCCTCTGAGGTTATTACATAATTAAATAGCTGTCTACTATTACCACTTGTGATTATTGTATTACTATAATACGAGGTGTTTGATCGATGTACAGCTTGGAAGAAAAATAAATTTGCTTGAGAACGACCAGCCTCGACTTCAAGATATGATATTCCATTACATAGTAAAATCTTGCATTAAACTAGAAACACATTTTAATGAACTATACAGTAAATATTACAAAACCAAAGTCTATCGACATTTACAAATCCAGTAATATCAATACCAATTTTTAAAAAAATTTTAGTTCATTTTTCAGACCTAGAAGATTTTTTAATGAAGCATCATTGACAAGTTTCTTTTACTTGTGTGGCTAGCACAAGTTTCTGTTACTAGGGGATTGTGTGGCTAGCACAAGTTTTTGTTACTAGGGGATTGTGTGGCTAGCACAAGTTTCTGTTACTAGGGGATTGCGTGGCAAGCACAAGTTTCTGTTAGGGGATTGTGTGGCTAGCACAAGTTTTTGTTACTAGGGGATTGTGTGGCTAGCACAAATTTCTGTTACTAGGGGATTGTGTGGCTAGCACAAGTTTCTGTTACTAGGGGATTGTGTGGCTAGCACAAGTTTCTGTTACTAGGGGATTGTATGGCTAGCACAAGTTTCTGTTATTAGGTGATTGTGTGGCTAGCACAAATTTCTGTCAGGGGATTGTGTGGCTAGCACAAGTTTCTGTTAGGGGATTGTGTGGCTAGCACAAATTTCTGTTAGGGGAATGTGTGGCTAGCACAAGTTTCTGTTAAGGGATTGTGTGGCTAGCACAAGTTTCTGTTACTAGGGGATTGTGTGGCTAGCACAAGTTTCTGTTATTAGGGGATTGTGTGGCTAGCACAAGTTTCTGTTATTAGGGGATTGTGTGGCTAGCACAAGTTTCTGTTACTAGGGGATTGTGTGGCTAGCACAAGTTTCTGTTACTAGGGGATTGTGTGGCTAGCACAAGTTTCTGTTAGGGGATTGTGTGGCTAGCACAAGTTTCTACTAGGGGATTGTGTGGCTAGCACAAGTTTCTGTTACTAGGGGATTGTGTGGCTAGCACAAGTTTCTGTTAGCGGATTTTGTGGCTAGCACAAGTTTCTGTTAGGGGATTGTGTGGCTAGCACAAGTTTCTGTTAATAGGGGATTGTGTGGCTAGCACAAGTTTCTGTTACTAGGGGATTGTGTGGCTAGCACAAGTTTCTGTTACTAGGGGATTGTGCGGCTAGCACAAGTTTCTGTTAGGGGATTGTGTGGCTAGCACAAGTTTCTGTTAGGGGATTGTGTGGCTAGCACAAGTTTCTGTTACTAGGGGATTGTGTGGCTAGCACAAGTTTCTGTTACTAGGGGATTGTGTGGCTAGTCACATATTTCTGTTTCTAGGGGATTGTGTCACTAGCACAAATTTCTGTTACTAGGGGATTGTGTGGCTAGTCATATATTTCTGTTTCTAGGGGATTGTGTGGCTAGCACAAATTTCTGTTACTAGGGGATATTGTGGCTAGCACAAGTTTCTGTTAGGGGATTGTGTGGCTAGTCACATATTTCTGTTTCTAGGGGATTGTGTGGCTAGCACAAATTTCTCTCACTAGGGGGTTGTGTGGCTAGTCACATATTTCTGTTTCTAGGGGATTGTGTGGCTAGCACAAATTTCTGTTACTAGGGGATTGTGTGGCTAGCACAAGTTTCTGTTAGGGGATTGTGTTGCTAGCACAAGTTTCTGTTAGGGGATTGTGTGGCTAGCACAAGTTTCTGTTAGGGGATTGTGTGGCTAGCACAAGTTTCTGTTAGGGGATTGTGTGGCTAGCACACGTTTCTGTTAGGGGATTGTGTGGCTAGCACAAGTTTCTGTTAGGGGATTGTGTGGCTAGCACAAGTTTCTGTTACTAGGGGATTGTGTGGCTAGCACAAGTTTCTGTTAGGTGATTGTGTGGCTAGCACAAGTTTCTGTTAGGGGATTGTGTGGCTAGCACAAGTTTCTGTTACTAGGGGATTGTGTGGCTAGCACAAGTTTCTGTTAGGGGATTGTGTGGCTAGCACAAGTTTCTGTTAGGGGATTGTGTGGCTAGCACAAATTTCTGTTACTAGGGGATCGTATGGCTAGCACAAGTTTCTGTTACTAGGGGATTGTGTGGCTTTTCCAAGTTTCTGTTACTAGGGGATTGTGTGGCTAGCACAAGTTTCTGTTACTAGGGGATTGTGTGCCTAGCACAAATTTCTGTTACTAGGGGATTGTGTGGCTAGCACAAATTTCTGTTAGGGGATTGTGTGGCTAGCACAAGTTTCTGTTACTAGGGAATTGTGTGGCTAGCACACGTTTATGTTAGGGGATTGTGTGGCTAGCACAAATTTCTGTTACTAGGGGATTGTGTGGCTAGCACAAATTTCTGTTACTAGGGAATTGTGTGGCTAGCACAAATTTCTGTTACTAGGGGATTGTGTGGCTAGCACAA
>MUZC01000885.1:124935-152308 GCA_002072015.1 Radix auricularia
ACTTGTCCAGTTTTCTATGGTCATCTTGACCAACCATATCAAAGACTTGTCCAGTTTTCAATGGTCATCTTGACCAACCATATCAAACACTTGTCCAGTTTTCTATGGTCATCTTGACCAACCATATCAAAGACTTGTCCAGTTTTCTATGGTCATCTTGACCAACCATATCAAACACTTGTCCAGTTTTCTATACTCATCTTGAAAACCTCAAGATAATGCACACAAAATTGTTCCTAGGGTTAAAATTGTTTTAAATCTTTCTTCTCAGCCTTAATACTGCATTTAGAGGACTTTTGTGTTTATTCACAATCAGTCACAGTCACTATCACAGTCACAATCACAGTCACAGTCACTATCACACTCACTATCACAGTCCGGTCACAGTCACAATCACAGTCACAATCATAGTCACAATCACAATCACAGTCGCAATCACAGTCACAATCACAATCACAGCCACAATCACAGTCACAATCACAGTCACAGTCACAATCTTAGTCATGATCACAGTCACTATCACACTCTCTATCACAGTCACAGTCCGGTCACAATCACAATCACAGTCACAATCATAGTCACAATCACAGTCCCAATCACAGTCACAATCACAATCACAGTCACAGTCACAATCACAGTCACAGTCACAATCTTAGTCATGATCACAGTCACTGTCACACTCACTATCACAGTCACAGTCCGGTCACAATCACAGTCACAATCACAGTCATGGTCACAATTACAGTTACAATCACAGTCACAGTTACGATCACAGTCAAAATCACAGTCATAGTTACAGTTACAACAAACATTTACACTAATTACAGTCATTCTCAAATTCTTGACCCTTGTAGCACAACAATGCATGTCACAAATATTGAAACCCAGACTCATCCCTTCATCTCACCTTTGACCTTAGAGGGGAGAACACCTGGGGGAGTGGCGTCAGGTTCAGACGGTCCATTTTCAAGGCCTGGAGGAATTTCTTTGTCATGAACAGCACCTGTACCATTATAGCGACCACAGGAATCTTTTGTTAATGTTCATAAAATATACGATTTTATTTAGAAATATCAATAAATGAAAACCCATGTAATCACATTAATTGTGAGATAATGGTATTGTATTTGATCAGAATTGAGTGTTTAGGAATTTACATTATAAAAATTTCAATTTAAATGTTAACAAAGTAAAACGTTATCTCATTGAACGGTCTCCAGTATAATATCATGAACAAAGAGAAACACACCAACAAAAAAAAGACAGTTAATATATAATTTAAACATTCATCCAGTGAGAGAGATTATTTAAGAAATAGATTTTGAAAGAAAATGACAATCACTTCTTAAATTTCAGAATGGAAAAATATTTCAAGAAACATAAAGAATATTAAATATGTGGAACTGGACAAGCAGATTTATAGGACTTCAAAATTTTCTTGTAAGGAAATGAGATGAAATCACTGAGGTAACATCAGGAGTGACAGATGTCCAAACATGTAAAAAGACAGATATGGAAACAGAGAGATAAAGACACTAATATAGACAGGCAGACAAACAAACAGACAGATAAAGACACTAATATAGACAGGCAGACAAACAAACAGACAGATAAAGACACTAATATAGACAGACAGACAAACGGTATTTCTTACCAACAACAAAAGGTTTATTGGCATCTTTCTTTTCTTTTCTCGTCTTTGCTTTTTTATCTTTTGTTCCCTGAAATTTCAACATTCAACATGAAGAGTTAGGAAAAAAAATAATTTTTTTAAACTGAATATTTGTAAGTCTGTTAGTTTTGTCTGGTTTCTAGCCAGCCTAAAAAACCATCTCTACTCCCCTTTACCATCAACATTGTTGAAAATCAAGCGATAGCAATTTTTATTTAGTGAAGAAAGCACCACTCTGGGGGTACACGATACATTTTTTAACATTAATATAACAATCAAAATTATCTGAATTGAGACTATTGCTAGGATATTGGCAGACATTTTTTAAATGATTTAAAGTCTACAGTTCTGATCAGTAGAGCCAACACAGCTATGTGCTATACATACAAATAAATACACTTAAATAATTTGAAACATTGCTCAAATAAAGATGAATATATCATACAGAATGGGACTCCATAAAGCTTTTTAATTTAAAAAAAACCAAACATACACAAACTATTTGTGTAAAAAGACAATAAATGTAAGCTTTATTTTTGAACTAATTCTAATAATAGTAGACGTTTAAGCTAATGCCTTCATCTGTACAATAACATGAAATAATATTACTTACATAAACTTAAAACATTATGTGATTAAAAAATGAAAAGAAAGGGAAAAACAAAAACAATCATGGACCCAGGATATAGGAAAAAGGAGACACTTTATACACATGAGGAATGAAATATTCCCGGTTGTAAAGTGTTTTTGTCTAATATTGAACACCAAGTTTGAGAATGTCAAGGGATGAACCAACTACTGCACAAACTCAACAAATATAACTTAACATGATCTCATAAACTTGAATCAAATCAACCTGTTCATCTGGTTCTTTGTCCACATCAGACTTGAGTTTGGTCTTGACTGGCTTACCTCCCCCACCACCTGATGTAGTGTGTCCAGCCTTGGACCCAGATTCCTGTTTTACAATTTTTTAAATTATTTAATTTCCTTTAATGAAATATAAAAAAAAATTAACTGAGGTTTACTGCAAGCCATTTCAAATTATTATAGGAGAAGAATTATTTCTTTACACTCAGGGCTTCAAATATTTTTTACAAGTATGTTCAAGCAAATTTTTTAAAAATTGTATACATCAATTTTTTGAGCTTATGGCTCAAACTTTCAATGAATTAAAAAATTTTAATAATAAAAAATCCCTGCCCATATTTTTTCACATGTTTTTACTACTATAATGAGATCTTAACATTTATTTTTTATTTATACAAAATGTTAGTCTTTAAATCAGCAGCAAATGCTGACACTGAGCATGTTTGATAACCAAGATTGAAATACAGTCGAAACCGCTTAAGTCGACGGCGTCGGGGAATGAAAAATGGCATCGACATAACCGATGATCGAGTTAAAGCGAAAACCAATATGGCGGCAAAATATTAACATGCGCTTGAAATTTCTATATGTACGTGATGTGCGTTAATTAGTGATGGGACGATTAATCAGAATCGTATCGGAATGTCGGGACCCTATTTCTTCACGCTTTCTTAAGGTTGTTAAGACCGTTCGTTTTTAAAGACCGTTTAAGTTTAAATATAACGCCGTTTTGCGGTGATTCCCAGATTGAGCGATACTGTGCCTTCGAAGCGACTTGCTTGATTTTCCTTACAAGCTACACAAATAAGTAGCCTACACATCCCCTCATTGTCCCCGAACCATTCTCTTCTGGACTCGGAATGGTCTATCGTGACCTATATATGACTCATGACAAAGAGAACTATCATCTTATATAAACGTTCACAAAAAAATTAGGTACTCCTTTTGAACTTTTGAACCTTCAACTTTGACATATTTTAACTAATTCTAACCAATAGTTAAATGGCTTTTGCACACGGCCACTTCTTATGAATGAAACAATGAGAACAAAGCAGTAGTACAGTACATGTAATAGTCAAAATGAGGTTGAAGGATGAATGGTTGCCAATGACAACAAGTTTGGACACTGCACACGGTACATTTTATTATTCCATACGATCCCCTCAGCTTACAATTCCTTCGGTAACTTGATGCTAATAGGACTAACCAACAACAATGGTTTGGGAGATTGAGAGTAAACTGTCTGTAGTCTGTTATATTATATATTTTAAAATCTGGGGAGCCTTGCTTACAGTAAGCAGCCTATGATTTTGGTATCGTCCCATCACTAGCGTTAATAAATGATAATGTTCATGCACGTGTTTTTTAAGTTTTTTTTAACACAACAGCATTGCCGTTATTTGTTTGATGAAGCTATCGGCATGCTATAAAATTGTACATACATGTTTGCTAACAACAGAAGGTATATGTGCACCAACTGACAGCAGAAATTTACAAATTTAAAATAAAAACCAACGTCGATTATCGATAAAAACTTTTAATTTTCTCCAACACATCTCTGAAACTGGCGATTTAAGTTAGCAACACATGTCTCAGCGCAAGTGGGCTGTGTCGAAAACGTCACCAGCACACATAGCAAGCTGATCGCATTGCCATGGTACCAAAAACAACACAGAGCAAAAAGCAAGTGGGCTGTGACGTCACCAGCAGACACTGGTGAAACATTTTCAAAAGCTTGCGATTGGTCATGTGGATCGACTTAACCGATGTTAAGTGGCAAATTTGACCTTTTTTTGTGCTCGTGTTATGAGGTTTCGGCGACTTAAAAAAATCGAATTAAACGACGAGAAAATACTAAGACAAAGAGAGAATTTGGCGGTTCCAAAAAAAAACGTCGACTTAATGGGGTGGTCGACCTAAGCGAGCTCGAGGTAAGTGGGTTCCACTGTATTTCATTATTTTATTTCTCATGATTATACAGAGTAAGATATAATCACTATTGAGGATGAAATCATTATATAGGTAGACGGTCAACTGACCAAATAGTAACAGAACACAGATCACAAAACTGGTGGTCAAGTTCAAGTCACCTGTTAGACTTACCTTTCCACTTGGTTTCTGACCAGTTGTCCCTGTAGCTCCCTGATCTGTAGATGTTGATATTTCCGGAGAATCTTGAAATTTAACTTGTGACTTCAATGTGTGGTCAGCAGATCCTGGCCTTGAATCTGATTCTGGTGGTACAACTTGCTTACCTTTCTAAGGACACATAAGTTTTACACAGTAAGATAGAAAAAATGTTACTGACTGGTAACTGGAGTTCAAGCATTTTTTAGTTATGAATTTCTTTTTATTTGTAAGTTGATGAGTTACAAATGATCATGGCCATTCATATAAGATTTGACAGTTTGGGGGGGGGGGGGGGGTATTTAAATCTACATTCAACTAATTTTTTTATTGTCTGTGTTGAAATGTAAATACTCTGGTTTGAGAGCCTTCAGTAAAAAAAAAGCTACAAAAACATATTATTTAAATATCCTTTTTTTGTTAAAAGTTAACCCTCCACTAACTCAATCTTGTTTAGAGGTATGCACATATAAAAGTGGTTGCCAGTAGAAGGGTCTGACTCAGTGCTATGCAACAGATCCGTTTCATGACATATTTGGTTCAACACAAAATTCTTTACAGTGGAGATAATAGTTGGGCCTAATATAAAAAAAAATTTTAATAAAAAAAGTAATTTTCTATCATTTATTGATTAGAACCTTGAAATTTATTTTGCTGCACTGTAAACACAATTATGGTGGCACTTACACTGCTGTCACTTACACTGCTGTCAATTACACTGCTGTCACTTACATTGCTGTCACTTACACTGCTGTCACTTACACTGCCATCACTTACAATGCTGTCACTTAAACTGCCGTCACTCACACTGCTGTCACTTACACTGCTGTCACTTACACTGCTGTCACTTACACTGCTGTCACTTACACTGCTGTCCCTTTCATTAACAACGTCAGGAGTTTGGTAGGCAAACTTTTCAATCTCAACATAATCCAAACGTGAAGTTTTATCAACAAGTCCAGACGTATGCTTTTTGGCTTGACCAGTTGCTGCATCTGTGGAAAAGAAGAATTTTGTTGTTATATTTCTTTCCATTCACTATACTAATGTTATAGTACACTTGTAGAATGCATGTTGGTGATTTACTTTGGTTCATATTGGGTCAGGGGAAAATATTAATGATTATTTCTTCAGATTTTTTTAAAAAATCTAATCTTTATATCTTATTCAAACTTTTCCAATTCCATTCGAATAGAAATTTTTGTCTTTTCTTCTTTAAAAGAGTTGTGGGTCTACAGATATGTTGAAATCCCGTAATTTAAAAGAACAATAACTGATTAATTGTTTAGTAACTGTTGCCTAGACTGACAATCAACACTTGTGTTGTGACATCGCTTCACTTACTCTGTCTTGTTGTATATTTGAAGAGCTTTCAAAATAAACCTACCAGTGCCAGGAGCCAGTTGACTGGCGACATTGTGAGAACCTTCCTTAGTTTGGGTCAGGTCGATCTTAGCTTGAATTTTCATCTTCCCATCATGACCACTGACCAACTCAATCTGGTCAGGGGTCAGTCTCTGGTTGGCCAGGGCCTGCAACAAATCTGGGCTGACTTCAGCATCAGCAGATATGGACTCAGGATCTATGCCTGCTGCTTTTGCAACTATGATAAAAAATAATTTAAAAGATGTGGATGCAATTTGAAGGAACAATAACAGTGAGTAGTTGTTGTTTTTTTAATATTGGAGAGATGTATGACTTTGTAGTCAAGTAATAGCATTATAAATAATTTTAACACTTATATAAATATTAGCCTATTTTATATCCAGTGTTTATTTGCTCATTCTAAATTGAAAGCTTTGTTTTTAATTCTAAAACAAATTAAAATTAGAGTAATATTTAGAGTAATATTTAGAGTAATATATAGAGCAAAAGTTAAGGAAAGTAACATAACTAAACTTTCAGTCCACACTCAATAGCATAACAAAGTATACATTTTAGTGTTTATCGTTGTAATAAACAATTTCATGCTAAACTGAAATATTCCCTACCATCCAAGATAAAGATTCATAAATTTTATGAGTCCATTTTAAATGAATAATTTACTTTGACTGGTCAAAGTCAAAATAAATAATTTTAACTAAATGGCAAACATTTTTTTCAAAAACAAAAAACAAAAAAAACTGGATTGGAAAAATAATTTGAATTGATAAATGACCTGCAGTAGTCAAGGACTTTGAGATCAAACTCTTGAACTCAGCTGCTGATGATGCTGTGCTGCTAGATCTAGTGGACTGAAGAATTCCATCAATAACTTCCTAGAGTAGATAAAGGGAATAAGAATTAAGAAACATTCAAAAGTCATGGAAAACACAAAAATCATCACATCTTTTTATTGATATCTTATCTCCTTTTTCTTCTTTAACATCTTATGGCTTTATTTCTTAAAACATAACTATATAATTATAAACAGATAAAACTAAGATATATCATTTTATAATGAAATTACGTTCAACAAAAATATATATATGTAATGCAAATGGAATTTCTAAAAATACTGGTAAAACTAGAGAGAAAAAAAGTGACTAGAATAAATTTAAAATGTATATTTAAAGCTGTGCATTAATGAACATATGAAATTAAAGTAAAAAAATTTCAATTTAAATACTGGTCTGAAAATATAGATGAAATAATAAATAAAATATAGTAAAGAATTTTACAACAGATATTTCATAAATAGTATTGTGCCTGGATAACAGTTTAATTTGATAATTTATATAGTTCTGTATCCCAGCAGGGAGTCGGGCTCACGGCGCTTTACATGGAGATAATAACATACATTTATTAATGAAATAAACATTCATAAATGACAATACTTTAATCATTAAAAAGAAATGTTGTTTCATTAATTTTGAAAAGATTCGTCTTAAGTGCAGGCTTGAAGGACTTAGTAGTTGAAATACTAAATATGTGTAATGGTAAAGAATTCCATTGTTTGGCTGCATCAAAAGAGAATGATCTTTCACCAAATGTTTTAGTTCGTGTCTTAGGAATGATCTTTCACCAAATGTTTTAGTTTGTGTCTTAGGAATGATCTTTCACCAAATGTTTTAGTACTTGTCTTAGGAACACAGAGAATGTGTGTGTCTGCAGAAGAGCATAGCTGACGACTTGGTGAGTAGACCGACAAAAGTTCAGAAAGATAGAAAGGGCATGAGTCAGAAAATAAGTTGTGACACAGAACAGCCAGTTTGTAATTAATTCGGGCTTGTATGGGTAGCCAATGAAGTGAGTAAAGAATTGGAGTAACATGGTCATGTTTTTTTGCCTTTAGAACTAATCTGGCAGCTGAATTTTGAACTCTCTGTAGTTTTTCAATGCATTGTTTTGGTGCACCTGACAGAAGAGAATTGCAGTAATCAATACGAGCTAGGACAAGAGCACAGACTAGAGTTTTTGTTGCACTAGCTGTTAAGTAATGACGGATTGAACTGATCTGACGAATGGCAGTATAGGCAGAGCGACAGATGTGATTGATGAAGTTGTTGGTAGACATGTCAGAAATAATGTAGCCAAGATTCCTAGTCGATGTTGTGAACAGTATATCAGAACTAGCTACCTGAATAGAATTTGGAAGAGTCAAAGTACTGCGTGATTTACTGTTACAGAATAGCAGTGCTTCTGTCTTATTATAATTCAGTTTGAGCTTGCTGAAAGTCATCCAAGACCTTACCTCACTCTTGCACTCCTGCATCAATTGGACAGTGAAGTCAATATCAATATCAGAGGGATCAGTGTGAGAGTAAAGTTGAGTGTCATCTGCAAATGATTGGCTTTTAACTGAATGCTTTTTGAGCAGTAGAAGTAGTGGCCTTGTTTACAGCACGAAAAGTACGGGACCTAAAACGGAGCCTTGAGGCACACCATAAATCAACTTAGCTCTGTAAGAGATACAGTCATCTACTGATACCAACAGTGATCTATTAGATAACTATGATTGCAACCAAGCCAGAACTGAGCCAGAAATTCCAAAATAATTGTGCAGGGTTTTTAGCAATGTTTGATAATTGACGGTGTCAAAAGCAGCACTAAAATCGAAGAGGACCAATATAGAGATTGTCCCACTCTCTAGTGCGAGCAGGAGGTCATTTTTTTTCTAAAACAATTTGACTGTAATCTTAGAAATTATCTCCACACTTAGTATGTCAAGATATGTGAATAAACATTCAGCCATTAACAATCAGAGTCAAAAGCAACTTTGAAGGTTCTTACGTTCACACATAACTGATATACATTAAGATGGTGAATTTTTTAGATGAATTAAACGTATGCACCTCAAGTTCTCTGCCAATCCATGTTTTAGAAATAGATATTTCTATTGGTTTATTTAATCGAACAATATGTAAACAACTAATGGTCATATAAAAAAAATATTTTGAAAATTCCAATTCATTGAGTAAAAACAAATGATGATAAAAGAGAATCCAGTAGTAACAACAGGTTATAGAAGAAACCAGAGACAGTTACATACAGTATAAACGATCATTTGAGCAACATAAAGCTATAACACAACTATGATCCTACACTACCTGAATACTTCCTGTAGCATTCTTTCATGGGGAAACAAAGATAATGTTGAACTAATTTAAGTTCAGTGGCAAAATGGTGATTTTACAGTAAGAAAATTGTAGCAGTTTTGAGTTTTAAAGAATAATTTATTGCTAGCGATGTAAGTGTAGTTTTAATAACTTATTTTTTACTATTGTTACTTGAAATCATAATTTTTTTGGTTGTCATTCTCAATTAATTATTTTTTTTTATACTCTAAGTAATGCTTTAAAAATTAAGTAATCAATCATGAACCATTTTATGAATTTAAATTTTAACTTTATTTTAAAAAAAAACAGTAATTTAATCCACATTATTAAAAACTTCAAGCAGCCAGCACCAGTTTAAGAAAAAAAATAAAGAGGTGCATGTTACCTCTCTTTAATAATATCAAATAAGCAGAAAACTATTGATAGTATTGTAAATATAAAACTTCTGAAATATATAGAGCACAATGTCATTTTTGCATAACATTCTTTTTGAATATTGATATTTAATACTCTTCTAAAAGGCTTTAAAAAAGTCTATAATTAAAAAAAATTTAAATAAATGTGTAAAAAAAGCAGTCATTGATGAAACAATGTTCTTATTGTTACTTTTAGTAAAAAAAACACGGAGTTATAGAATGAAGGCAAAGATGTGTACTAGAAAATTGTAATAAAAAAATAGTTTATATTTAAAAGCTGATGTACTTATTAAAAATATTGGATTTATGAAAAATGGAAGCAAGTAAAAGCAAATAAATCAAATAATTTTTTTTAAAGCTTTCATTGAGATAAATGCAAAAAATGAAAAGTAAATATGTTAACAAAAAGTTACTGATACAAAATTCTATGTTTAACAAGTTTAAAAAATAAAGTGCAGCAGTATTCCTAATAATGGAGGTCTACTCTAACACTGAAATAAGACATTATTTTTAATCTCCGCATTCTTACATCTCTAGATATAGATCTTGATGGATGGGTCTTGGACCAGAGGTCAGCTGCTCGCTAAAATTTAAAGTCATCAACATGAAAAAACAACAGATCATAAAAATGCATCTAAATGATAAACTTCAGAAAAGGATTTCTCTTTGGTAGATTAAATGGAAAGCTTTCATAAAGTATTTTTTAAAACATTTACTAAAAAGAACAGTTTACATCGGCTCAATGTGTCGCAAACAGTTTCAAGTTTTATACATGACAGTACAGAGAAAATCTGGACAGAAAATATGTTCAACATTTTTATATAATAAAATTCAGCATTTTTAAAACTAATTCTTAATTCAATTAATTAAAAGATAATGTTAATATCTGACTTAATAGTCAAGTTTAACAAGAATGATACATTTTCAAATTGAGATTGGTTTTAAATTTCTAGTTAAAGTTTACACAGGGGTAAATTAAATTTTTTTTAATTTAACCTATCCAGCTTTTTCATCTCCTGATTGTTTTCTGTCCATCGCTTGAAGAGTTATGGTTAACATGCACTGCCCCACAACCACAAAAAATAAAAAGTCACTCATTTAGGACCAAGATTTTGTAAATTTTGCTCTTGTTTTTCCCATCACTCACCACAAAACTACCCCAGCCCCTACACCTAGAGTAAATAGAGTTACTGATATATCCCATCACTACCTACAAAACTACTTCACATTTATTACACTAGGTTAAACTAGGTGAGAGAGTCACAAGTGATATAATATGATGCTGTAAACATACTCTATGGGGTTTTAAGTATGAAATAAATATTTAAAAAATGAAGGTTTTATTATGTTTCGACAGTTTGATTATTTAATCCTACACTTTCCAGTTACTAAATCAGTATTAGAGTTGTATACAAGATGTATGTTTTATCCAGGATTCAATAACACTTACTGTATCAGAAACAAAAATGAATTTATCTAGAAATATTTTTTTTTAAAGTTACAACATAATATGTCTTCTGTAATAAAAAGCACTTTTAAAAAACCCATCAGTTTTAAAAATTATTTCAGCAACTTGATTTCTTTTAATTTGCTTGATTATGTATTATGATGTCCATCAGTTCTGTTAGTATAAGCCTCAATAAGAACTTTACAGATGATACAGTTGGGATGTAAATTGTGAGCCAAATACAAGAACACATGAAACAAAACCTTAAGATAAAAGCTAAATGAAATATTTTAAAATGCAATGAATTATTTCAATTATTTTTTAAAATTTCTCTCAGTTTGAGTTTCTGGGAACCAGTGAAAATAAATCAGGAATTTTATTTATCATTACCTTAACATCAATTTCCAGGTCATTTCCTGCCTCAGGGCGACCCAGAACATTCTCTGCTATCACCTGAGCATGGTCAGCCAATGTGTCAATAATGTCCTTCTCTGTTATACTAGACCTCTGGGAACTGGATTCTAAGCAAACACCAATATTAATAATTACTATTCAAAATATGTAGTGACCCACAAAGGGTTGATCTTTTATTATTTATCCTCTACCTAAAGTCTGACCTCAACAATAAGAAATAAATTATAAAACATGAATAGTGAAAGCTGAAAAAAATGTCAACCCAATTAATACAGTGAACAGTACATAGCAGTTTTAAATCTATGCATCACTCTTCTTCTATAACTTTATCATAAATGTCTATTTGGATTGGAGCTAAGCTTTTAATTATAAAAAAAATTGTGTGTGTGTGTTTAATTTGTTGAAAGCTTGATGTTGAATTTTTTTTTTTCAATCAGGCCCGCTGTTAATCAATTTCTTTAATTTATATGAGAAATCAAATTATTTTTATTTTTAAACTATCCAAAAGTCCTAGTATTAATGTAAGACAACCTCCTGATAGCTTAGAAGCCTGATCCCAGAGCATGTGTTTTCCAGTAGAGCTGAGCCTGTCTAGTTCATCCTTAGATATAGAGCTTGCACCACTTCCTGTAAGTCAATGTTCGTATTTAATTTATGTCCATGACTAGTCACTGAAACGTAGACCCCCCACCAATCCGATATGATGTCACAAAGCGTTTACCCCCACCCCCCCACCCCCGCTCCCTAAAAAAAAAAAGGTGTATTTTTTATTTGAAAATGACCATGTTTAAAATCATTTCTGGGTCATTTAAGTACGTGATTATTGTTAGGCTGTACTGTAAAATTTTAATAAGCATAAAGACCATTTAAAACATCATTGAATAAATTCTTCACTGTGTTCTTCAATTCACCTCTTTTGCTGAAACGTTTTGAGGTGTCAGAGAGAGGAATAGAGAGTTTTTTGTTTGTTTTCCACTGGTCTGGTTCATCTTCAGACAGACCTGACTCATCAGTTACTGAAGATAACAGAAATAATGACTTTATGTCATCAAATAGTATTCATAAACACATCAATGATCTAATGAGTCCATACAAGTGTGGAAAACAACTTCTGAATGGGTACAAATAAATAATGAATTTTAAAAAATTTAAGATAATGTTTTTAATAATTCTTGTAAATTTACAAATTGTCTATACAATTATTTTAGATAGTTACATTGGTTATAAATTGTGATAGCAAAGAAAAGAACCGATAGGAAACAGCTACCTTCAACACGGTTAATTCCCATCAGGTCATTGATATTCCCAATGTCATGGCCGCTCCCTCCACCTCTAGCTACAGACCCGCCCACACTAATTATTTCACCGTCAGGGGCCATAATGACACTGCCTTTCAGAGACTCAGATTGACTTCCAGCTGTTGATCAGACAATTTATGACACCCTAAATTAATTTCAGGCAAAGCCATGAGACTTAATCAGTAATGTTGCCAAAATAATCAAACTTTCACTCCAATGTAATGAGTAGAAAGCAACAAGATCAATAAGTCAAAAAAACACACTTTTCTTGCCTCTGGACTTTTTTTTTATTGTAGTTGTTGCACTATTTGTTTTTCTTGAAATAACTGTATTACAAAAATCAAATGGTTGTCTTTTTTAAAAAAGCAACACTGCTTACAATACTGAAAACTTTGAAAACTTAAATTTAAACATGAAGTAATTTTATACATTCCCTGACTGACATACATTTTTTTTTAACATTCAAACATTGAATATTCAAGCAAAAACATAGTATTTCTGTCTTTAATGAATTTTTGAGTGTGTATAAATCATGCTATTGTAGGATATTGTAATGATGTACAAAGTTGGTAATTGTATTTATTATATTTTTAATAAAATTTTCAATTTATGTATACTTGGGACATATTTTAAACAGTCTGTAGATGGAAGATAATATAAATAATTGTAGAATACATTTTTTATAAAAAATTTACGCGATAAATTTAAATTATCTTTAAAAACTGAATAAAAAAATTAAAGTTTTTAAAAAAAAATATATACTTTTTTATTAGTTTAAAATATTAATTTGAAAGGTAGGCAGATTATTATATTTTCTGTTAACATATTTGTTTTAATAACAAAGCAAATAAACAGGCTTATACAAGATGTTACACAATATGTTACACAGTTTGGGTAAGTGTTACTTTTTATCAGTCTTACATGTATCACATATTTTTCAAGTAATGATTTCCATACATCAAATATTTATTTTTCCCATCTTGAAGACATCATAAAATTGTGTCAATTTCCACGACACATTTATAATTATTTTTATTATAGATTTCTGCTCCTTAAAATTGAATTTGTTAACCTAAACAATGTTAAAAGTTATCTAAATCTGTTAACTTCTGACTTTCCTTGACAAATTTGTCACTGTGTATAGTTTGAGGAAACAAATAATATTTGCTCTTGCTTTAAAATTAATGAAAACAATTGTAAAAATGTTCCCCCAAAACCTTTAAACTCAGGACATACAATGTAAAACAGTTGAGATAAAATTTAGTTTACATAACTCACATATTTTTTAAATAGATTTTTATATTTAAGTTTCCAAATACTTTTTGTTATAACAAATGTAAATTTTGTAAAGGTCTCTTCATTGTTTTATGTTTCTTGTCTCACACACATTTTAACAGTGTTAAATTAGTATCAAAATATTGTTTTATAATTATATATATATTAAGTTATGAATTTCTATAGCAACCTATACTTAGCAGTGGTTCTCAAAGTAAAATACTCTTAATAAGAAATCTCAAGAAAAGTTGTTTTGTTATAACTATAGAGGTGGAACAAAGTATGGGGTTGCGGTATGGACACTGATCATTGAAGGAAATGACAGTAAGATTTTACAATTGATGTGAACAAGATAACAATTTATTTTAAAGTTTTTGGTTATTTGATGAAAACTATTGCTAAGATAAACATAATTTGTCAGGGGTGGTGACAAAGGTTCATTAAAATCTGATTGAGAACCACTTCTTTAATTTTATCATTGTCTCTAATCATATGACTTGTTATGATCACATCACACAGTTATTTTCAGGATTTCAAACCAAAACAAACAACAAATTAACACCTCATCAACTGATACATGATGTTATGAATGTTGAACACAAAGTTCAAGGCCAGCCACCAATTGTTTACTTAGCCTAAATCTGTGCCATTTGTTGTTTCCCTCTCTGTCCAGGCTCCAGGAGTCCAGGGAGGAAGGACCAGAGGAGTGTGGTACGTGGACAGAGGCGTGGGGTATGTGGATAGGTGGGTAGTAGGTGTGGCCTGAATGGCCACGCTCTGAGTGGGGTGCATCCTGGTTCAGGGTGTACATAGAGTGGATGGCTTTGGAAAGTGGGGGAGGTTGGAAGAGGACACCAGAGAAATCTGGCAATGCTGAAAATCGAGCAACAAATCCAAACACTACTTTTTCAATGAAACAGTGACAAAGACACTCAGAAATTGACGTACAGCTATTCTCAGCATCTCATTTTACAATTGATCAAACATATAAACTTAAAAAAACAAGATTCATATATTCTTGCATACTACCAATAAATACCATGTTTAGATTACACAATTTCGCTAAAAAGAGTTTTTAAAAATGTTGGGTTAATTTTATAAGTGAATGCTAAATAACCAAATAAATAAATTCTAGATAAACCTTGTCAAGATTAGTACTTAAATTATCTTTAGGGTACTGCCTCGTTCTAGTTTTAGTATTAACAAAGTTTTCTATGGGTGACTTTAAACTTTTAAAATGCTGTATGTTTTCTCTCAAAAGACTAAATGTTTGTAGTACGCACAACATGTATACTGAATACTTACAATCTCTTTTTGTTCCATGAATTTTCTTCTTTGATTTTTTTAGATTGCTCCTAGACTCTGTGTGCTCATCTGATGATCCTTGGCCAGAAATACAACCATGATATTTAGAATAGTTCAATGCAAATATTGTGTATTTTAATAGAACTAAATTTAATTAATATCTAAAAACAGATTTTAAATTATACAATATGGCATGGATCATTAATTGTTTTATCATTTTTTACCAAAAAAAATATTTAAAGAAAATTACTGATTTATGAACATAATCTCAACCCCCAGATTGGTTTTTATCAAACCCTAAACTTAGAAAACTGGCTTAGATGTTACACACATTGTTTTGATTGAATGAAAGAAATTTCTATTTGTTTTCAAAAAAATTTAGCAAAGTAAACGTTAGCAGCTAGTGACCCCATGTCAGTAAACATTAGCAGCTAGTGACCCCATGTCAGCAAACATTAGCAGCTAGTGACCCCATGTCAGCAAACATTAGCAGCTAGTGACCCCATGTCAGCAAACATTAGCAGCTAGTGACCTCATGTCAGCAAACATTAGCAGCTAGTGACCCTATTTGTCAGCAAACATTAGCTGCTAGTAACCCTATTTGTGAGCAAACATTAGCAGCTAGTGACCCCATGTAAGCAAACATTAGCAGCTAGTGACCCTATTTGTCAGCAAACATTAGCAGCTAGTGACCCTATTTGTCAGCAAACATTAGCAGCTAGTGACCCCATGTCAGTAAACATTAGCAGCTAGTGACCCCAAATCAGTAAATGTTAGCAGCTAGTGACCCCATTTCAGTAAACATTAGCAGCTAGTGACCCCATTTCAGTAAACATTAGCAGCTAGTGACCCTATTTGTCAGCAAACATTAGCAGCTAGTGACCCCATGTCAGTAAACATTAGCAGCTAGTGACCCCATGTAAGTAAATGTTAGCAGCTAGTGACCCCATGTCAGCAAATGTTAGCAGCTAGTGACCCCATGTCAGCAAACATTAGCAGCTAGTGACCCCATGTCAGTAAACATTAGCAGCTAGTGACCCTATTTGTCAGCAAACATTAGCAGCTAGTGACCCCATGTCAGTAAACATTAGCAGCTAGTGACCCTATTTGTCAGCAAACATTAGCAGCTTGTGACCCCATGTCAGTAAACATTAGCAGCTAGTGACCCCATGTCAACAAATGTTAGCAGCTAGTGACCCCATGTCAGCAAATGTTAGCAGCTAGTGACCCCATGTGAAATTGTTGAATCATCCAGCCATACCATCATCATCCACATGAACAGGGACATCACCAGCATCACTGTTGGATATGGCGGATGCTGTCAGAGTCGAGTGCTGGGGTGTGGCTGGTTGGATGTTGACAGTCGGTGGATCCAGGAATTGACTACCTAAAAAACAAGAGGTCAACAGACCACTGGAAGTAAAGCTAATTTCATTTGTTTTAAAATGTCCCCATTCTAGGTTTGAAATGTTTCATTTATAAGGAGGGTGGTGAAAAGATCTGTATAGAAATATGAACAGTTTTATGTAGAAGGGTATTGAACAGATCTGTATAGAAATATGAACAGTTTTATGTAGGAGGGTGGTGAACAAATCTATATAGAAATATTAACAGTTTTATGTAGAAGGGTATTAAACAGATCTATATAGAAATATTAACAGTTTTATAAAGAAGCGTAAAACTTACTCTATTAAAAGAAAAGGAAAATTTATAGACAAGGTAAAGGAACATTGCAGTTAAAATCTAAAACTTGCATTTAATAATTTATATCACAATGTTAATAACAGACTTTTTAAGCTAGCCTTTACACAGGCAACAAGAAGGCTATTTTGATCTCAGAAAATTTCAATGTTCAATTTGAATCTAAAAATTTGCTTGTTATTTTGTAATGTCTAGTCTAAAATAAAGACAGAGGCGTATTCTACAGCCTTTTATTTTTTTTAGTGTGTGCGTGAAATCAAAATTTTTTTAAAAACCCTAACCAAATTAAGTTTCACTACTTACTTCACATTGCATTCCCAACCCCTAAATGTATTAAACTTTATATTGTAGCTATCACAGACAGGAACAACAGCTTCTAGGTGAAGCTGGTCTTGTAGAGCTCTTCAAAATGTGGGGGAGACTTCAATGAGGCTAACAGATAAGTAGATGCATTACATGTAAACATGGTAGGTATGAGCCTGACAAGACGTCTCAAAAGCAATCATATTTCTCTCTTTTGCTCTGGATTGCACCACAGCTAAGTTTTAATTTCTTTCTATTCGTTCTTGTGCTATTTATTGGTTGAAGAAGGCTCTTTGCTGACACGTTTGCTGTTTTGTAACGTCTTGTCAGGCTCACCGATACCCTGTTTACATGTTACCCGCCTATCTAGAGATGTGAACCACCTTTGAGCCAGAGAGCTAGAAGATAAAACCCCATGTGACTCACCCCGACCAATGGAAGGCAGCAGGACATTCTGGCTTGTTGTCTCTCTGCTGACGTCACGGATGGGAGACAGAGAATGGCGAATGGGAGGCAGAACAGGAATTCCCGAGTACTCTGAGGATGAACCTGATTCACGTCTGACAGACACCAGGGGTACTCCCCCCTGATAATCAGCGTCTAGACTGTCGGATCCACTGAGTCTGCTCGAGGATGAGCCTGTTGGAGATTAAACCAATTTCATTAGAAAACTTTTCATAAATTCAAAGACTTTACAACAACATAATCTGAGTATTGACGAAAATTAAATGTGTAAAGTAAAGCGAAAATTAAAAATATGCAAGTAAACTTGGACCCTACCATAAAATGGCTGAAAACCTGTTTAATACACAGGGAGAGGAAAGTTTTAAGTAAAATATATTGACCATCAAAGGATGAACTCGGATGGAAAATTAGAACCAACTATGAATTTTATAATCCCATGAATGCCGCAGAAATAATTATTTAAAAAATGGCATGCTATGTTGGGTAAGACACTTATAAAGAATACCAAATAACAGAGGAACAAGGACGGTACACCAAACAAAGCCCCAGAGGGAAACGGCTCAAAGGCAGCAGACCTAGGTTTAGATGGATGATGCATAGAAAGATCTACAGCAACTGGGCATCCGATCTTAGAGAAGGAATGCATTGGTTAGGTCTGAGTTGAAGGACGCAGTGAGACAGGACAAAGCCAGGAATAAACTGCAGCACCATAGGGATGGATAAGTACAAAAATTGTCATGGAATTGAAATTAATCCGATAAAATGTATTTAAGTTGGGTTGTTGTTTTTTTACTCACAGCTGAGGAGAAAACAAGAAGTCTTAATGCCAAGACATTTTGACCAACAAACAGATTTTAAAACACAGTTAGGAGAAAGCAATGCCATTGATGTGTAGCGCAAATTATATAACAAACAAAAATATTTTTTTAAGTATTTAAAATTAGTGACATCAAGCGAAAATAGCTCAGAGAAAATCAGATGTCATGCAATTTTTAAAGTAACAAAAGAAAATATGAAAGCATGGAATCAAGTCAGAAAGTATCCTGATTTGTTCTTTGATAATCGGTGTACTTGAAAAAACCGACTAAATTTAATAAGTTAACTCATTCGACTAAAATCTCACCGTGAAGTTTTTTAGAAGATCGATATTGAGCCGGGCCCCCCTTGTAGAAGCCGCCCATGTCAATACTGTGGCCCCTGTCGTCAATCCCTGGCGTGGACTTGACTCCAGTGAGCAGCTTGCCATGCTGGGAGTCCAGCAACGACTGGGGGAGAAGACAAGGACATGAAGCACATGAAGGACATGAAACACTTATTTCAAGTTAAAATATTACACAACATTTCAATCATGTCAGACCACTCGATGGAGTTATTTGTTTTTTTTTTATGGTCCTACACAAACACTGCGATACTTGGATACTCACAATATTACATCTTGTACAGCGGCTAACAAATCAGGGAGTGGGTGTGTTTGGGGGAGGGGTGTCACCGTAAATACGCCGGACACTACGCCAAAAACTACTCTTCAATTTATTTTACCTCAAAAGCTCAGTTTCGATGTTGTGTTTGAATTGTGTGTCTGGCCGTAATTGTGTCACTTCTCGTTAGATTGAAAATAAAGTCATAATATTCTCAATGTCTACGAGGCAATACATAAAAACAAAAGAAGCCCCCCACCCCCACAAAAAAACATGCAGGTGAGAAAACCTTTTTAAAAAATATACTTGTTTCAATATAAATATAACTGAATAGACTTGGAGGCTACACATCAAATTACACTTTGAATCTCAATCAGTAAAACTGTGGGATAATGAACGACTCATGTGTTGTGTCACATTTGTTTTAAGTTAAGGAACTTCGTAATCTATAAACGTAAATATTGTCAGTAATAGATACAGATCTGAAGATAAGTACTGATAGCAAATAAAGGAATATTGAATGGGAAGTTTATGCGTATTTCTAAAAGTGTGGATGAAAAACATAAATGGGAAATGAAACAAACATTGGCATGAGTTAAATTATATTAATGTGTAAAGCTTTTTATCACAAAGCACTGAATAGAAATATTAAAAAGTCTTAATAAAGGCAAATAGTAAAAAAGCAACAAGTCGGTCTCTTGACAACGTTAACACTGTTCTAGCGTGGCTTTAAAAAAACTCTTAGTCGAAAGCTTCAGTACAGTATATCATTTCATTATATCTTAAGCTGAAAAAACAAGAGTGATTTTGTTTACAAGTGTGTTACAAGTTGCGCATTGTTACAAGAGTTTTCAAATTTGTAACTGAAAAATGGTAGCTCTACTTCAGAGTCCCGGAAACCGCTGTTTCGAATTGACGCGAGACACACAAACAACGCCATGCAGATACATTGGTCGAAACATAAACAAGTAGATTTAGACTTGATAGATTAGCTTTGACTCTAAAAAAAAATTGGCTCTTGTCCGGAGAACCCTGTTCCTTTGTTGCTTGCCGATACAATATATTTATATATATTTATGTGTGTGTATTTATATATGTATATGAGCCACACAACACTCAATAACCATCTTGACTGTGTTAAGGTTTTGATACAAAGACGGTGGCGATAAAAACAGCTTAAGAAAATGATGAAATTATGAGAGGACGTTGTGATAAATTCAAGTAATTTAAATGTATAACCTAATAAGAGAATCGCTAAATTTCCTAAGAGATTATTTCGTGTGAGATGATAAACAATTTGTGTGTGCGTGCGTGTGTGCGTGTGTTTAGGGAAGGCGCCGTGCTCCATACTTGGGAGCACAATAAAGTCGTTAAGGGCGGCTTTGACCCAAGTCCAAGTCAACTAAGAACTTATCAATAAATCGTATGAGGAATATCCCTCCCCTGCCTACCCCTCGTACACACGGATGAATTACTCAAAGTGCACACAATTAACTGTTGATATTAACAAATATGTTTACAGGATCAATCCGTAAGTTCTGAAGGGGCAACCTCTTCTCCCTTTGGACGTCTTCCCCCTACGACGTTTTTAACTCACAAACACACAAAGACACACACACCAATAGCCTTAGAACCTTACCACATAGACACACAAAGACACACACACACCAATAGCCTTAGAACCTTACAACATAGACACACAAAGACACACACACACCAATAGCCTTAGAACCTTACCACATAGACACACAAAGACACACACATCAATAGCCTCAGAACCTTATCACATAGACACACAAAGACACACACAGACACACAAACCAATAGCCTCAGAACCTTACCACATAGACACACAAAGACACACACACCAATAGCCTTAGAACCTTACCACATAGACACACATAGACACACAAAGACATACACACCGATAGGCTCAGAACCTTACCACACAGACACACACATACACACACACCGATAGCCTCAGAACCTTACCACAAAGACACACACACCGATAGGTTCCGAACGTTACCACAAAGACACACACACCGATAGGCTCAGAACATTACCACAAAGACACACACACCATTAGCCTCAGAACCTTACCACATAGCTGGTAAATATTGCACTGTCCAGTGGCAGCCCCAAGGTCTCAAAGAAAAAACCTGAGCCAAGCCGCCTGAGGTGAAAAATGTCTTCTTTCTTTCTGGACCTCTGCCGACAGTACCTTAGCTTTCTCAGTCGCTTCTTGGAGATCCCCGGACACACGGGCAGGACGAGCCTGGACACTGGCGGCACGATGGACAACGAACTGCTGAGTCTCTTGGGTGTATGGTTCCCGGATATAGGTGGTAGAGTTGTCAGTGACATGATGTGTTTAGTGAAAGAGTCGGTGCGCAGTCGGCTCAAGTGTGGGGAGTAACAATGATGAGTAACGAAGGAGGAAATGATTCATGTTGCTGCATCTTGACACACGATTTCACTAAAATTTTGTGGAGTAGAATTTTTGAGCTATCTGCTGGCGGTTATGACTTAGCACAACATATTATCCAGTTTTTTCGAATCCATGTTCAGAATTACCTGTAATCCATCTAAATATTCAAACAATGAACTTGTTTTTGACATGTGGTTGATGGTTGTGGTCAAAATTCGTGGTAAATTTGCCGCAACAATAAATGCCCATATTCAGAGGTCTTGTTAGAGACCAATAAAATTAATGTCAATCAAAATCTCTATATCGACAAAAAAGCCGTTACACAAAAATATTTCACATTTGTTTCCGTAAAGCATTTTCCAGGAACCAACTTTCGAAAACATGAAAATAAAAGAGTTGTGATAATTCCAGGTCTAAAGGCTGAGTTTGTGCGATGGCTTCTTTATAAAAATGTCATCTCGAAGTTTGCTTCACTAGCCAATGTCTTGGCTTTTAGAACACACCTGACCAACATGTCCATGAAACACTGACCAGGTCGTTGTTGACCCATTCCAAATAACGTGTAGCGTAACGTTTCATTGTCCATATCCTATGGTCAGCACGATTATTTATGACCTTTGGTCGGAGAGGATTAGGAGAAAATGTGTCCTTCAAGAAGTCCAGGTTAATCCTGAATCATGACTGTGTGCAGCATTATGCCGTATTATTGTAGTATTGACCTAGGCTTTAACCATGGTATTCCACCCTTCAGGTTGATAAATTCTTTAATCAATTTCAATGTTTGTCTGTTTGTTGGTTGGCTTAATTGTTTACAATTTACCAATCAAAATAAACTGTTTTCCGAAAAATTGAAATTCGAAAAGAAATTTTTAATTAAAACACCACACAAAAAAAATAATTATAACCACACAAGATTGATCGACAAATTGATTAACTCGATAGAGCAGAGAGACCTGCTCATAAAAATAATTAACAATATTGTTACAGGTATACTTGAAATACATGATAAATAGTTTTGTTATTGTACCATATAGAACGATTTTTTAGCACTTTACAAAGACAATGGCTGAAAGATACACCTCTTAATCTAATTTATTACAAAAAAAAAACTATATTTTTCCCCATGTCTCTATTTAAACCACATACATGTGTTGTCGAAATTCTGAAACATCCAAACTTATAAGAAAAGATTGATCAAGAACAGAAAGATCCAAGACTGGCAACAAGTATAGTCTAGGAACTAACAGGTTGACTCTCTGAAATGATTGATCAAGAACAGAAAGATCCAAGACTGGCAACAAGTATAGTCTAGGAACTAACAGGTTGACTCTCTGAAAAGATTGATCAAGCACATAAAGATCCAAGACTGGTAACAAGTATAGTCTAGGAACTAACAGGTTGACTCTCTGAAAAGATTGATCAAGCACAGAAAGATCCAAGACTGGCAACAAGTATAGTCTAGGAACTAACAGGTTGACTCTCTGGGTTTAAATGTTTGCTTTCTGTTACTGTCAGCTCTGAATCCAGCTGATGAATGGAACCAACGGCGGCTAATCTCGCTGTTCTCAAGTGTGTACGGGCCCGAAAGAGCCGCTTCACTTCAAGGCTATTTACGGGGCCACACTATCAAAGCCTTTTATTGTCTACCCGATATTCAGGGCGCCCAGGACGTGGTCTTATAGGTGGCAGCACTCACGTGGACACACAAAAATGGAAATTGTTTCATTTTGAAACGGCGGTGTGGGGAAAATGAAATAAAGTGTTTATTGACTTGAGCGGTTCTCAGGCAGTTTGCTAGTATGTCAGCACCACGGTGTAAAACTTAAAGACAAAATAACTACTGGATACTCTAAGATTGGTTTGAACGGCTTTCGTTTAATCAATGATCAAAGGTCGTGTATCAAATATTTTTAAAAATAAAAATATATTTCTTTAGTGTAAATGAACAATGAATGATCATTGGATAAATGGTTTCAAATATCCCATCTACTTGGGATGGCCTAAATGGTCTCAAATATCCCATATATTTGGGATGGCCTAAATGGTCTTAAATATTCCATCTATTTGGGATGGCCTAAATGGTCTTAAATATTCCATCTATTTGGGATGGCCTAAATGGTCTAAAATATCCCATATATTTGGGATGGCCTAAATGGTCTTAAATATTCCATCTATTTGGGATGGCCTAAATGGTCTCAAATATCCCATCTACTTAGGATGGCCTAAACAAACCCAAACCCACGTGTAGAATAACTAAATCGTTTCTTACACAAGTCGTGATATTTACATCAAACAATAACATTCATGAATGTAGTGGATCAGTGAAAGTAAAATACATCATGTATCATAAGTGGCGCTAAAAATAATTTTTACTAGCATCGCAATCAAATACTATGATCTTTAAATTAATTTTGATAACCTTGCTTGGTATAAATTTTGCCTAAAAACTCATTTGTTAAAATGAAAAGAAAAGTTTTTTTCTAAATATATACTAGTATGGTTAATATGTTTGAAACAATAGTCAGTCCAAAACTTCCACTAATTTTGGAGAGTTTAAGATTTGAAAAATCTTTGTAGTTACTCCCTCAACTGAAGATTTGTTGCGGAGTCAACAAAGATCAGATAGGGGTAAATATGACCGGTCGATGTAACGGCTAAATTGAACATTTAAGAGAGACTTGACCTTGAGCTACATTTAAACTTTCAAGGTTGAGAGGATGAGAGTTTATTGAAAGTTTCAATTATGTCTTTAAAAAATTGGAAAAGTCGTAAGCATAAAGAAATCATTAATTTTCCTTCTTGACTTTCGTTGCCGGAGATATAAGAGTGAGAAACTTTTCAATACGTGTGACAGTGGGTGAAGGGGGGATGCCAACATGAGAAGGTGCGGGACAGTGGGTGAAGGGGGCGCCAACATGAGAGGGTGCGGGACAGTGGGTGAGGGGGGCGCCAACATGAGAGGGTGCGGGACAGTGGGTGAAGGGGGGCGCCAACATGAGAGGGTGCGGGACAGAGGGTGAAGGGGGGCGCCAACATGAGAGGGTGCGGGACAGTGGGTGAAGGGGGGCGCCAACATGAGAGGGTGCGGGACAGAGGGTGAAGGGGGGCGCCAACATGAGTGGGTGCGGGACAGTGGGTGAAGGGGGGCGCCGGGATTTGAATCAATCAAAGGTTGTTGAATGAGCTGAATTTGAGGGCGCCGGGATTCAGGATTTGACTCAGGTGCACCATTAGTTACCCCCCCCCCCCCCCGGGCTCGACGTTGGGTAAGTTCACAGAAGTTAAGAGCACTAAGTTATCGACCCAACGTAGAGTGACACGAACCTAATGATCGGAAAAGGGAATCTATTCCTGGCCAGGCACGCTTCATGAAATCGGCGTTAAGCTAACAATCGTAGGTAAACGTAAACGCTATTCTCAACAAGACATAACATTCCGTCAATTCAAAGTATGAATCAGTCAAATGGCAGACCACAGCTAAACATACACGAGTCTATGTATTGAAGGAAGTGGGGAGGGGCTGCTCTTATAGAAAACCGAATGAGTCGATGAGGCTATGTATACAAAGTTATTAGACAGAGAGAGAGAGAGAGAGAGAGAGAGAGAGAGAGAGAAAGAGAGACAGACAGACAGACAGACAGAAAGACACAAAGTCATTAGACAGAGAGAGACAAACTGACAGACAGATAGTCATTAGACAGAGAGACAGACTGACAGACAGAAAATCATTAGACAGAGAGAAAGACTGACAGACAGAAAGTCATTAGACAGAGAGAGACAGACTGACAGACACTTTCAGTAATCTGTCTCTCTGACAGACTGACAGACAGAAAGTCAAATGAACAAAGAAAACAGTCTTACATAAATTATGTAACGATACAGATTATTTACTTGGCATAACGCCTCCACCTCGTTTTTGGTGTTTTTCATTCATATAAACTTTGTCTATTACCTCTACCCTAATACCCGGGGCAGACCAAAATCAGCCACACGGCATTTTAGGAAGTGGATGGATCCACAAAGGGTAGGGACCCAACCTGAACAAAGGCAGCTTCCCATTGAGCTGTGAGGAGCAAACCACCAAGTGGCTACGCGCAAGGCAAACGACCCTGCGGTGTACAAAATACATTGTTACAAAAACACCAAAAAGAGTATCAAAAGACATTTCAGTCCTGGGAGAGGATGGATTCCTTGGTGAGGAAAATACGACGACTTGTAGTGAAAGCTTAAATCTGGAAGCTTTTAGGCCGACAACCATCCTCTCTACCAGGACTATCACCGCTATTGGAACTTGAATCCTGGACAAGCTGGCCCAGGATAGGTCTCTCGTAGGTGGCTTATGCCTTTGAGGAATCGCAGACGCCGACGATGATCGGTGGAAGCGCCTCATGGACGAGAAGGCTCAACAACAACAATGATTGCTCTAAAGCTTAAACTTTGTGTATAATCTCAACTCTAATTATAATAAATCTAAAGTTTAAATTCATGAGTCTACCCATTAAACTCATAATAACCTTCTATATAACCTTTTATATTCACGCACAATATGATAAGCAGTATGATCTGACGCTGTTATTTTATAAGGAGAACAAAAGTCTATGAATCACAGGAGACATATGAGGATCAATTATAACACAAAGATTCTCTTAATAGAGACAGAGAAAGAAATTAACATAGACAAAAGGAGAGAAACTTTGATCGTTCAAGAAGACAAGGAGATGATGTGTCAACTATTAGATTTTATCACATTCATTTATCCACACAAGTCACTATCAACGAAGAAAGCCTTACACGACCATCTAAAGATCACATTCATTTATCCACACAAGTCACTATCAACGAAGAAAGCCTTACACGACCATCTAAAGATCACATTCCATGTGGAGTCCAATGTTGTGTAATCAAATCATTATTTTTATATGGATGAATATTTTCTACTGTTGGTTTAAAACTGCTGGGAACTAAAATATATTGCATTATTTATAGAGAGAGAACTTGTGCGAGAGAATCATTCACTGTGTAATTTTCTTCTAAAGATTCCAGGCTAAGGAACACGCACTCTGGGACCCCTGAGTCTTCTAATTAAATTAAAGCCCGTCACATGCGAGTAGCTACAACTCTTTGAAGTTTGAAAACACAGGTCGATACAAACAACAGCACCAACACCACAGACGGAGGTGTAAGCAATCAACTCAATGAGCTTGTCTTACTGAATGAATGCATATATAATGCATGCCTACATTCACCCAAAGGAAGAAACAAAAAAAGTCCGCGACACAACGAAAAGCCGCCAGCAATCAGGTAACGAAATCAATGCGCTATTCTCTAATGGGCCCCAAAAATCAATACGCCATATACCTTCCGAGACAATTATGTATCTAATTATTGCTAATCATTTATCTCAGTCGTCATATGTTTGTGAGTTGTTTTGTTTTTTTAAATAACATTTAGATGTGTTACTGTACGACCCATGTTGTAATAACATTTAGATGTGTTACTGTACGACCCATTTTGTAATAACATTTAGATGTGTTACTGTACGACCCATGTTGTAATAACATTTAGATGTGTTACTGTACGACCCATGTTGTAATAACATTTAGATGTGTTACTGTAAGACCCATGTTGTAATAACATTTAGATGTGTTACTGTACGACCCATGTTGTAATAACATTTAGATGTGTTACTGTAA
>MUZC01000886.1:0-52782 GCA_002072015.1 Radix auricularia
ATCCATCCATCTATCCATCTATCTATCTATCTATCTATCTATCTAGCTCAATAAACCATTCATCCGATCCTGATTAAAATATAGGAATTTTTTGAGTACGCTAACGAAATAGTTTTTGGAAATTTTTTTTTATTGCCACTCAGGGGGGGCCTAGACCCTAAATGGTTTTTTTCGTATATGAGCTATATTCAAAATATATTAAGTTTTAGGTTCTCGGAAAATGAATGGATCTTACCAAACGTAATAGGTACATACTTTATAGCCCATTTTATAATACAATACGGTGTTGAACTCCTAATATTGATTGCTTTTGGGCTGGGGGCCAGGATCTTTATTTTCGTAAGCAGGAAAAACTTTATTTTTGCCCACATGAGATATAATAGAAATTGTTTAAGCGTTAACGACATTGGAAAATGGATAGATCGTAACCAAACTTGTTGTAAAATAACTTGACAACCCATATATAAATTCTATAAGACGTTAGATAAAATATCTGATTCGTTTTCCGTATACGTTAAAGAATTTATTCCCCATTCTGTGCCATCGTCTCGACAGGTATCGATAATACATTAAATGTGATCCAAATTGAAATGAACAAATGTTTCAAAATGTACATCTTACACAATTTGGCCACAGAAACCTTAATGTCATTATATACCGGATATATAAAAAGTAAAGTATGTCTCTGTGTGTGTGTGAGTGTGTGTGTGTCCATGTCCTTTATAAACCATGCATCCGATCGATATGAAATCTTTGGAGATAGTTTAGTACGCTCTCTGGATGATTACTGGCAATATTATTTTCTATATTTAACATTCATGGGTGGCATTGTGCCCATAGTGTCAATTTTTGCTTATGTGATCTATACAAGAAAGTTTAAGAGTTAGTTAATGTGTAAACTGATGTATCTTAATCAAAGATAGTATATAATTTTTTTTACAGATAATATTAAAATACTATAGGTCACTGAACTCCTAATGATCCTTCATTCGCAGCCAGGGGCACTAAATGCCTTTTTTCTTAAACGATGTCTTTGGCGATGTATGTCTTCTTGTATGGTTGTGAGGCTCCAAACCTCCAAAGAAGATTCATGCGCTAGAGGTGAGATGTTTTCAAAAGGTACTAAACATCTACAAAGCGCACCTCACGAATGAAGCGGTTGGCGATAAAATAAGTGCTGTCATTGGCCCTTACGAGGACCTTCTCAGCTTAATTAAAAAGAGGAAATTACGATGATACAGACACGTGACAAGATCTAGAGGTACCTCAAAGACGATATTGCAAAGGAACAGTCTAGGGAAGAAGAAAAATAGGCAGACCAAGGAAGAGATGGGAGGACGATATCAAAGAGTGGACCGGCTTGTCATTTAGCAACTCCCAGAAGGCATCTCAGGACCATGACACATGGCATGAGATAGTTTGCAGCTCAAAATAGTGCCACAATGACCCAGCCACGGGTTAAGGGACAGTTCAAGTTCAAGAGCTATATAAAAAAAATTGTATGCGTTAGCCACTGTTTATATGAAGGGATCTTAACCGAAATTTGTATATAAAAACAAGATAGCTCATGTTAAAAGGCTATAGGGCACTGAACTTATAATTTCCTTTTTCCTCCCTTTTTTCGTTTATGATTATTTCCTCATTCAATTTTTAGGGATCTTGCGGAATATATCCATGTTGAAACTAAATTAGAATGAACATGTTTTAGAAATTGACATCTTGCAAATTAGCCCAAAGTCCCCTACATGCCATTTTTAGCGCATTTTCGAGATGTCGAAATCGCTATTGCACCCGTTTTGTCCGTCCGTCCGTCCGTCTGTCATCACCCTAGATCTCAGCATCCATAAGTCCTAGACACATGAGGTAAATATGTTTTTTGTATGTCCTGACCTGCCATTTGTGCATCAACACTCAGTTACTCGATCCGTTTAAAAACCCCGTTAAAACTACCAAAAAATATTTCGAATCGAGAGGTAACACTATCGCAGTGAACGGCCACCATTGCCGGAAGTCAAATACATAGTTTTTCAAGCATTCAAGAGTGGTGCGAAATCGTGCAAAAGAATTATTTTTTTTAGTTGACGTCATTAAAATATGTGTAAAAGTTTAGAGAGTTTTACCTCATCATTTGTGGTGACGTGTAGTTAGATTAAAGAGTAAATAAAAAATTTTAAAATGTAAAGAAATGACTTTTAATATATAAAAATATGTCAAGTGTATTCATTACACAAGAAAATTCATAAAAATATATCTAAAATCTAAACACAATTACTGATAACTACATAATGCTGATATCTAACATAAGTACTGATACAAAATACGAAAATGCGCTAACACGACCTGAGTTCCAAAAGGGACCAGGCTTATCATGATTTTTTCTTATATTAGAGGTATGAAAAGTAATGTTGGAGCAAGATACTGAAAAAATTAATGGCTCTTGCTCATTTCTTAAATTTTTTTTTTAGTCCCATAACCTCGGTGTTATTAGGGGTTCTAATGTTACCATTTAACCTTCTCAGAACTTGGTAGACCTTGGCGGTGCCCATCTCCTCTCCAGGTCTGCGGAATTTTTAGCAAATTAGGTTCATTTTTTATTATAATATAAGATTTAACATGTGATTTACGTCATCATTGAACTGATAATAAATGGACCCTTCTGTTTAAAATGTAAAATAAAAGAAATGGTTAAGAAATCATAAGACTTTTGAGTCTATTTACTTTTTTTAAATAAGCGTGAAAGAAGAAATGTCTTATTAGGTAACAGTTTTAATTGTTGAAACTAGATTAAAATACAATATACTTTTAATAAACAAATTTAAAAAATGAAATTAAATTCCTTAATGAAAAAAATAGTAATAACAATAATATTAAAATGTAGACTTTAAGTGCGGTACCGCAGCCTAGGCCGAGCATGCCGAGTTTCATAGAAAAAAAAAGTTACAAAAGATTTACATAAAACATACAATATTTCGACTTACTAAAAGAAAATAATAACATGTCAAGCCATGGGCAGCACATATAGCTATTATTTGTATGGTCTGAACGTTGGTGTCGAAGTTTTCACTTTTGCCTATAAAAACCTACCCTGCATCCTTCCTATATAGACATTATTAAGATGTAAAAAATGTCACATGTTTAATTTCATTTTAAGACTTTTAATTTGTTTTGTTGCAGTTAAAAAAAATAAAAGTTGCACGGTCTTCTTTTTTAAAAATCTTATCTTAGATATACAGTCGCTCCTTCTACGCAGAAGATAATTACATCCACAGACCATGATGCATGATCTGTTGGCAAGTGAGTCAGCAGTCACAGGACACAGCTATGAGGGTTTCACGCATTTCCCAGACGCCTAACTATTGTTAGGTACCTATTCGGAGCTTAGGGATGCCCTAGGCCCCAAAAACAAATTATTGTCTTCAGATGGATTCAAACTCGTGACCATAGGTACGCAAGTCGATCACGCTGCAACCCGACCACCGCTTTTTGGATATAGTTGTCGAAATGTCGACGAAGTGCGACTTCTATTCTGGTTGGCTAGTCCTGCTCTGATGCTACGCAAGAAGCGCAAGTCGCATGTGAGTCATCGGCTTGTGATGATTCAGTGGGTCTCAAATAAGTGACCCAGCGGATCTCAACATATCTTTTGTATTAATGAGGTATTGTTGTCCTGTAAATGCTATCACGTAATTTCATTTTAACCTAGTTTTTATTTACTTGATTTTGTTCCTGTTTTTCAGCAAAATTTCACAATTTTCAACATACAATTAAATCTGTATGACGGTCCTAGAGATATCAAAATTGCATCACTGCTAGATCTAAGATGACAATTTTTGCTTTTATGTTTCAAAATACCACTCTAATTTAGAAATACAACACAAAGATAAGTGTTTTTTAGTAAAAATTAAAGATTTATAATGTAGAAGGCGAAAGAGAGTTCTATAAGTGAGAGAATGATTGAACTTCATATGTAGAACCTCATACGCACCCACCCCAAGTTTTTAGTTCTTGAATTATCAGTTTAAAATTATTTTCTTTATTTTAGTTCACTTATATAAAAAAATGTTTTTTAAAATATCATTTTTTACCTTTATTTTTTTCTCATATTGCCTTGCTTACCGTCTTATGTCACTGAAATTAAGTGACATACTTTAATGAAACATGGATCATTAGTTAATTAATGTCTTTAGCCTGTAAATTTGGTGGATGATTTTGTTGACATCTGTTGGAGCCATTCAGTGATGGGGGTTTGAAAAATACCATTACTTATATATGAAAATTAAGCTTGCAGATCCCTTTTTTAAGGGCTGGATAATTATCTTTTGCAATGACGATACAAAAATGGTAACATTTTAGTTTATGAAATATTATGATCTGGATACAGCTTTAAACCTCAAAATGTATCATGACTCAAAACAAAAAGCGATTTACTTTTTACCATGACGAAAGCAGTGATTAAAAATATAACATAAATAAAATAGCTCTACACCGCCAAGAACATTGTTTTGAAGGATATTTCAATGAGTGCAAACCAAAGTGTATATATTTTCCCCTTAACAGTTATACTTTTTATTCACTGTGTCTGTGAGATAGAATTTATTCATCAAATGTCTACAGAATTTTTTTCATCTATCTTTTCGCCTTCCGTTCCACTTAGAGACCCAGAATACCATTCGCTGAGGCCTGCTCTATCGAATTATTTAATTTTGTCAATGTTACATTATAAATAATCTCCACGCATCCACTATATTAAAACTCTTAAATACCATTATAGTTTTTACGTGGTTATACAATGCGATTATCTACCTAAGAGAAGTATACATTTTTGTGTAGATAGAGTTGTGCTTAAGAGTGGAAGTTTGTGTTTTCTGCAATAACAAGAAAGTACTTAACTTGAGAATGGGATAAAGGTGTATTGTTCAATAAAATCACCATACGAGACACCGTTTTAAAGACTTTGATAACAGGAGAAAATGAAAAAAAAAGAATTAAATGGTTTTAAAAAATGAAATCAAAAGTAAATTTTGCGTATATTAGTAATAACCGTTAGTACACAGCAATTATCTTTACATGTTATATTTTTAGTAAAAAAATTAATCTGTATTTATCGTATACAAATCATACATTATTTTATGAAATTTAAACAGACATAAATAAATAAAAAGAGATCCATTATAGGACATACGTTTTACAGGGAATGAAGAAGAAAGCATTTTTGATAAAATTCAAATTATTTATCTGTCATGTTGAAAAGGTAATATTTGATTCGAATGACAGTAAGTAAAATGTAATGCAGCACACTCAAGACAAAATTGCGAGCAATGAAATGTGTTCAGTAAAACAACAACAATCTATTTTATGAAGATTCTGTATCAATCAATATTTCAGAGTTTTTAGAATCAGAAAATTTGGAGGAAACAGGGCTAGCAGGCAAAGCTTTAGCGATGAACTCTTCGAATGACTTTTCTGATTCTACATATTCTAATTGGCTTAAAGATTTTCTGCCCCTACCAAAGAAATGCTGTTCTCTGTATAGAGAAGAAGGAGATAAATTCCTATCATTTATTGCGTCAAATAGGACTTCATCAATAAACTTGATTAACTCCAACTCCTGGGATAATCTCTCTACAGTGTCTGTTGTCATATAATCCACTAAAACTGCTCTGAAAGAACAGGCCTCAAACATTTCTTTTATCAAACCTGTTTGTTGAAGACACCAATATTTTATTTTAATGTCTTGTTCTTTTGAAAATAATTCCTTCCCATCAATCAGAACCAAAATACCACCTCGTTTCAACATTGGCAAACTTTTTGCTCTTAAAATGCTCCAGTCTTGTTTATCATCCTCATTCGAACTGTTGACACACGATATTACAAGTAGTAATGCTTGTTTGATATTTTTATCAATGTCTGTTTTAGGATCCTGCGAACGGATGCATTTAATATTCATATTCTTGATGCAGGATTTTGTAGACTGTAAGGCTTTACTTGGTTTTCCTATCAGTAAAACTTCGAAATGTTCGTCAATCCGATCTGAAATAAATAATATATAATTTGCTTTTGTATTAGCAAATGGGAAATGGTTCTGAACGTAGTTATGAAAATAGCACAATTTAATCAAGCAACAATTGCATTTTAAAGGAGTTTCTATATATTTTAATTATTTAAATATAAATTTTAAGATACTTTCAATTTAATTGCAGGAATAATAATTTGTCGACATTGAAACATAATTGTAAAAAAAACACTTCGCCTGGATGTAAAAGATCTACCATTATACTTATTTCAATAACCATTAAATATGTTTAAAAGATATTGCCTGTGAGTTAAAACTAGCAAAAATAAAGTTCTGCAGCTTCGAGCGATATGTGGTAACAGAGCATTTGATATCTGTCTTTAAAATTCAAACTTTAATATATATACTGTTAGCGTGAATCTTTACTTTTGACTAGACTTTAACTTGAGATTTATTCACTTGATATGAAACTGATATAAAAACTGATACAAAAACTCATATACAAATATTAAAATGTAAAAAGTAAAAAAATGCACTTTTGAGAATTGAGTTTTTCCAAATTTAGCCTAGTATACTTATTTAGATTGATTAGTTAAAAAATGATTTGCGCTTTAAATATTCTTATTTTTAATTCAAAGCATTACATCGCTTATGAAATAAGGTCAATGTTATAGTGACAATGTTACGTTATTGCTTCGATTGTACAAACATTTCTTAAAATTTAAATTAAGCAGTGATCAAAATACTAAACTATAAATACAAAGTAATTCTTTAAAGAACTGTTCAAACACGCATGCACTTACGCACATACACGCACACACACACACACACATACACACACATATACACACACACAAACACACACAGGCGCACGCACACACTGCTCGCAGAGCACATACGCACAAAACACACATATTCCTCCATCCCCCCCTCTCACTTACTCACACGCACAAAAATGTATGGTACTAGAAATGTTTAGAGTAAAATTTATTGTAATGAAAAAAAGTATTCAAACTATATATTATTACACTTACAATTTCTACGGTAACTAAGAAAAGATTCGAAGAATGCCTCAGCCTTCTGTAAGCGTGTGTCAACGGAGTATTTTGTGAAAAAAATTATTTCAAAACATATGCTTAATATTTTCCCTTCATCAGTTAAAATGTGCAAATCTTCAAGATAATTGTACAATTTTAACCCGTTCTTTATGAACTTTTCTTTGTTGAAACGATTAGGTCTACCGGGCAAGCATTCAATTGTTTGTAAAAGTGTTTTTAATTGGTCAGCCTTTTTCACGTAACAAGTTGTTGTGTTATCAAACACAACTACTCTTTTTTGGACCAATGTTTCTAGCTCTTGATATTTTACGATCCACTCCTCAACACAATCGTCAAGACTTCTATCTGGGAAGTCTATTTGAAAACTGTCTCCTCCTGTTATCAACATTATGCCAAATTTTTTTAAGGCATCATCTTTCATACTAGTATTATGGACAAATATGTCATTTGCATTTTTCTCCCCATATTTGACAACACATAAAATAGCATCGAAACCATTTTCACATGATTCTAATGCTGCCATAATATCCTCTTTTTGGCACTGTTCTGATTCAACGACTGTTAATTGGATATCTGCAGAATAAAGCGATGTCGATTGTTGAATAGCTGGACTCAATGAATACACTTTATTCATTCCACTAGATTTAAAGACCCGCTTTTGCAGAATAGAATTTCCTGTTGCACTTTTCCCACAAATTCTGTCTCCAATCAAGAGAAGTTTAAGGTGTTTACTTGTAGTTGATTCTAAAAAAAAAAACACACATAAAAACAAACTTAAATACATACTATTAAGTTGCAAAAATACGATTGCTAAACAAAATCAATTTTCATAACATTACTTTATGCTTTCATATTTCCTGAGGCAGATCCATAAATAATAGTAATAGATTATTGATTTAAATCTGTTGTGATAGTTGTGTATCCTATTATTTGAAAGAACAAATTTTAAAGCAACTATTTAAATAAAACTACCCCGTAAAAACAAACAAAGTTTTTTACTATAATTCCTTATTAACAAGACTTTACTAAAAGTATGCTCATTCTAATACGCATCGTACGACAACCCAAAAAATCCAAAATTATAGATATATCTGATATATAGAAAATTTATTGTAAACAAAAAAAAAAACAACAAAAACACGACAGTTGGTCTGCTAAATTTCATGTCGATTTGATCACAGGAATATGGTCTTAATCTATCTTTACTAATAAAAAGAAAAGCCCTTACTGACTGACTGGCTCACTCCCTCACTGATTCATCACTATTTCTCCAACTTTCTGTGTAGGTAGAAGCATGAATCTTTGGAAAGTTGTTGGGTACCCTCTCACGTCGAAAATTCGGCAAAAAAGAATTATAAAAACCTCGCTCATGTGGGAGTGTGGCCCAAATTTCTTTTCATAATAAGGTTCCATAAAAAATGAAATTCCCCAATTATCCTATCCCCGTGTAGCTAGAAGCATGAAACTTTGGAATTTTTTTGAGTACATACTCCCAACGACAATTAGAAAAAAAGTTAAATTTCCCACTCATGGGGGCCGGGGCTCCCAAAAAGTTTTTTTTCCTTACATGAGCATCATAAAAATTGAAAATCACTAATTCTCCAATAGCCCGTAGAGGTAGAAGCATGAATCTTTGGAAATTTTTTGAGTACACGCTCCGGCGACAATTAGCAAAAAGAATGTTGAACCTCCCTCTCTTGTGTGTGGGCCGGGACGAAACATAGTTTTTCTTAAATTAAGAAAAACGACTCAGCACTAATTCTCCATTTTTCCGTGTAGGTAGAAGAATGAAACTTTGGAAAATTGTTAAGTACCCTCTCATATCAGCTATATAAAAATTGAAAATCTATAATTCAGTTTGTAGGTAGAAGCATGAAACTTTGGAAATGTATTAAGTACATGCATCCGACGATAATTTGAAAAAGAGAATGTTAAGTTTCCCACTCATGGGGGCTGTGGTCCAAAAAACGTAGTTTTTTTTAATATATGAGCAATATAAAAATTCCAAAATCACCAATTCACCTATTTCCCGAGTAGGTAAACTCATGAAATGTTGGGAAGTTGGTAAAAACACTTTCACAATGCTAGCATGTGAAATCATATTTAAAATATCCCTTACTGGGGCGACGGGGACCAACATTTTAAAAAAAAAAAACAAATGACAATCACGAATTCTCCCAATCCCCATGTATGCAGACGCATGAACCTTTAGGAAGTTGTTGAATACAATCTCCCGATGATAATTGGCGTAAAAATTTTTCGATAATCAAAATCATGGGGACCGGGCCACAAAAACATTTTTCTTTCTAATATGAGCTATATACAAATTGAAAATGAATCATTCTCCTATTTTCCGTGAAGGTAGAAGCATGAAACACTAAGTCTCGTGTCTTAACTTCACATGTAGCAGCCCTCGGTCTAACATACCGACCCTGGGCAACGCTAAGTCCCGTGTCTCTCTTGTGTTAACTTGTCCCGTGTTCACCTGTGTGCGCCGTCGACTTGTCTACCGACTGCGAGACACACCCGAGTTATATACCCCGTGGGCCTGGACTGACCTTGTATGGACTCCTCGCCCCCACGTGATTCTCGCTCACAAAACATCATCCACATGAGCTTGTGTCACGCAGACACATGACTTTAACAAGCAGTGATTCTCATAACCCTGACAGAAATCCTTCGAAAACTTTTGCAAGAAGAGAACTTTAACTATATTAACTGATCCACCATTTAAAAATTCCGGGAGACAGTCACAGCTATTGCAAAATTGGCAAAAGTTCTGTTTCTGTTCAGGGAAAGAGAAAAAATCAAAGAGACAAAAAGAAAAAAAACAAAAAAAAAACAAAAAAAATATCGACAAGGCTCATTATCAACGGAATATGAAAACATTTTTCATCATTGTTACTCTAATGATGATTTTTAATTGTCATTTTCAATGTTTTTTTAGTGCAAAAATTACATTATTATTGCTGTTCATATTTATTGCTTAAAAAAAATACGGAAATTCGTCTTTTAAAAATATCTAATAAATATTTTTTTTCCAAATGCATTTGACAATAGAGACCTACAGTTGGAACAAAATATAATTATGAAAACTTACCCCTCCTATCATGACAACATGCCCATAAGGTGGGATACGTTTTCATACCATGGAACTCTCTTTTGTAGACGGTGTCATGGTCTTATAAAAAGGTTTAAGTCTTTCTAAAGCTAATTTTTAAACAACTGTACTAATAAAATTTAAAAAAAAAATAATTTTTATAATGAGTGACCAATTAGTTTCTTAAATATTTAGAAAAAATGTAAAAAGTATGACAACATGCCAATCTCTACCTTACTTGTTGGTAAAAGCGGCTGAGAAAATTTAATGTGAAACTTTAAAAAAATTATAGACAAGGTAAAAAATTAAAATAGTTCATTTTCAGAGCTAACAATCTTGTGCCAGAGTTATAAAGAAAAAGAATTAGAACAAATTAAAATAAAAAAGCTAGACGGAAAGACGTGTGTCACGTTTGTCAGGGAAAAAAAAATTGTAAGAGACTGCACTTAAGACACATCTTTTTAAAATTTATTTTCAAACTTAATAAAACCACATTTCTTTAAATGATTAACGTAGCTGATGTATTGAGAATAGCGTATTGTCATTTATGTAGTTAATATGCTATGAATGTTTCTTTTTATTTATATATGTATTGTTGTTTCCATGTAAAGCGCTGTGAGCCTGGCTCCATGCTGGGATACAGCGCTATATAAATTATCATTTTTTTATATTATTATTATTATTATTATAAAATCAACTAAATTTGACTCCAGCTTTGAAAATTTCAAAATATTTTTAGAAATGTATTTTAGTTGAATTAGAAAGCATATAACAAATCGCGTTGGGTATGATGTGCATAAAGAACTGTTTCAGCAGACAAATATCTGGTGAAAAAAATACATTTAAAGATTTAAAGGATTAATCAGGAGAAAATATTCGGACTCGGCGTTTTAGTGTGTGACATCAAGAATGATGCGTTACACCAAGAGTTCAATTGTATATAATTGAAATAAAATGGTCTGACTCAGAGTCTCTCAGATTACTCTATGCTAACCTCAAATTTACCTGAGCCCAAAGAAGTTTTAGATAATGTTCAGAATTCTGGATTAATGGTAACTAAAATTTTCTTGAAGAATTACCTCAAATTTTTGTGACTCAGTCATTATTAATTGAAGGTGTTCTATTCTAGCTAGAATGATCTTTCAATTGATATAACTTTCTGATAAGAGCCTCAGAACTAAGTACCGTGGAATAACTAATTTTTCAAGTAGGTCTCAATTAGGGTTCAGTTTCAGGAATTTTAGCCGGAAGTATACGACCAAAACTATCATTGTCATTTTGTAAATTACTAGCAATTTCAACGCGCTTTGCGGCGGGAAGTTGGGGAATTAGTGATGAGTGAGTGAGTGCATAAAAACTACATTTGGGCCCCCTGCGCCCAGCAAGGGATATTTTAAATATCATTTCACAAGCTGCCATCTTGGAAGTGTATTAAAGAAACCCCCAACGTTTCATGCGTTTACCTATTTGGTAAATAGGAAAATGAGTGCTTTTTATTGTATATAGCATATATTAGGAAACAAACACACATTTTAATGCCCCAGCCCCAATGAATGTGAATTTGAAAATTATAATATTTCAAATTTCGTCATGAGAGGGTACCCAATAACTTCCAAAAGTTTTAGACGCTCCTTGTGTACAGAAGATTATTGTGTCCTATGTATTTAAATGGTTTGTGTTTAGTCCTGTATTCTTACTAGAGTTTTAAATAAAGATAAAGTGTTGGCTTCCCTGGTTTCTTCAGGCAACCCATTTCACGCCCGAATACCGGACGGAAAGAAAGAAAACTTGTATGTGTTTGTCCTTGCATATGGAATAAAAAAGGTGTTTTTATCTTTATGTCTATCTGAGGGTTGTATTAAGTTATCTTTGTGTTGTCTAAATTAGAATTAAAAGCCTTATGTATAATTACTAATTTACTCTTGGTTCTTCTATCCTCTAGTGTTTCAAGGTTCAATGTTTTAACTAATAGTGTTACTCTTGTCAGTTTTGAATATTCTCCAGTAATTAATCTGGCAGCTCTTTTTTGGATTTGTTCTAACTTATCAATATTTTTTTTGGAGGATGGGTCCCATACAGAAAAGGCATATTCTATCTAGTATAGGTCTCACAAGGGTGAGGTAGCATTTTAGTTTTATATCTTTGTTACATTTGTAAAATTTTATTTTCATAAAGCCTACGGTTTTGTTTGATTTTTTAATAACTTCCTTGACAAGATTCCAAGATCGGGATTCCAAGATAGTTTCTCATTTATTATGACTCCTAAGCATTTTGCATCTTTAGTTTGGGTTAGTTCTTTTCAATGGATGAGGTACTTTGAATTTATTTGTTTCTTTTTCTTTATTTACATTTACTACATTTAGGCCCCCCATCCCACAGTAAAGGATGTTTTAAGTAACTATGCACCTGCTACCGTCGTGGAAGTGCCTTAAAAAAAACGAAAGTTACATGCCTTTAGTCTATTCAGGAAATAGGATAATTAGTAATTTTCAATTTTTATATGGCACATTTAAGGAAAAAACAAGTTTTTGGGGCCCGGCCCTCATGAGTGTGCATTTAAAAATTCTTTTACGCCCATTTTCCTCGTGAGAGGATACCCAACAACTTCCGAAAGTTTTATGTTTTTACCTACACGACGAAATTGTTGAATTTGTGATGAGTCTGTCTTTAAAAAAAGAAAAAAAATATTTTAGCCCCCGGCACCCTATGAGTGAAACTTTACTATTCTCTTTCGCCAACTTTCATCGGGAGATTGTACTCAACAACTTACCAAAGTTTCATGCTTCTACCTACATGGGTAAAGGGAGAATTATTTATGTTCAGTTTTTATATAGTTGATATTAGGAAAAAACACATTCCCGACCCCCAGTGAGAGATATTTTAAATATTTTTTCACCTACTTCCATTGTGAAAGTGCAATTATCAATTCCCCAATGTCTCATGAGTCTACCTACTCGAGAAATAAGAGAATTAGAGATTTTCAATTTTTATAAATCCCATATAAGAAAAAAAAAGATTTTGGGGCACTAGTCCCATAAGTGTGTATTTCAAAATTCTTTTACTCCAACATTCGTCGTGAGAGGGTCCTTAACAATTACCCATAGTTTCATGCTTCTACCTACTGTTGAGTCCCTCAATAATAGGTTGAGAAGCTTACACACTTTAGAACCGTTGGGGATAGGTGTTAGACCCAACTACCGTATTTTTAATTCTGTTAGGGACACTAAGTTAACTTTTGAGGGACAAAGAGTAAAGTTGGAGACCATGTAGAAAGGTCGCCTACAGTTTATCAGGACGAAATGTGAAACTTAGGCTAGACATTTTTTTAGGGATGCCACATTGTTTTTGCTCAGACAAAGTCTGATAGTCGATGTTGAAGTGGTCACCAAAATGTTACTGGGACTTAGGGTCTGACCAACCAGAAGAAAATTGGCACAGGTACCACACAGAACAATTAAGATTCTACCAATAGAATTGCTAGAAATGTAGGACAGACGCCGTCATGGCATGGCCAGTTTCCTTATATTCTCTACCCAAAGCTTAAGGCGTTCTCTCGCACTCAGAAGAACACAGATAATTCTTAGACCTAAGGTGATAGGACTGTGACGAAATGTGAGCCTAGCTGAGAAGTCAGTTTTCAGCTAGCTAGTAAAGTTAGTATTAGTAGGTTAGAACTACTATGTAACACTACAGAGGAGCGGACCAGGCAGAAGACGTTCTGGTGTTGAAGGGACAAGGTGGCCTTGCCTCACGTGTGAGAATCATTGAAAGAGTATCATCGCGTTGACCAACCCTAGCTGTCGCCCAGTGCAAATGGCAATTGCGTGACCACGGACGGACGTCAGGGGACATCACCCGATCCAATTGGGAGACTATACGCTTGAACCCGTCAATCATCTACTCGACCCACCCCACTGACCAGGGAAGTCGGGTCATGTTCATAGATTGTCCATAGTAATCTTTATTGATTGTTTATAGATTTATCTTAGTTAATTAGTTTGTCAAAGTACATATTGAGTATCTTTTTTTCATTTGTTGTTAATTCTTTACTATTAAATGTCATTATTCCCTGTTATATTCAAAGAGGCGTTTTTGAGTTACTATTCGTATACAGTGGCGTAGCGAGGGGGGCAGGGGGGCAAATGCCCCCGGGCGCCACGTTAGGGGGGCGCCAAAATGAGTATTAAAACTCATTATTTAATTTTATTTTAATGTAAACTAATGTATCCCAAATACGTTTGCGAGATTGAATATTGGAACTCCGAACATATCTTTATTACAAAACAGTTGTTAAACATGATTTAGGTGCCCCCATTGAGCGTTAAGGGGCGCCATTCAACTCATAAATAAATGACACATCCTAATATAGGATTGCTGATGTGGTTTTTTTTAATTTAAAAAACTGTGAGTTGATGGTAGTGAGCAGTAAGAGACCAATACGATTCTTTTAATAAAGCAACAAGAGACGACACTAAAAGCTACCAAAGTTACCAAGACAAGAAAATGAAGTGGCTTAAAGCAGTGGTTCTCACCCTGTAGTCCACGGACCACTAGTGGTCCGCGAAGATTTGCCAGGATGTCCGTGAGAGAAGCATGAAATTTACGCACTGTAGGATTAATCGAGATAGACTATCAAGTAAAAGAATTAACGCAGACTTAAATATATTTCTGATCTGGCCATAATGGTTTTTAATTTTATCAAGCTCGTCAATTAAATTCTCGTCTCTTTGATTTCTTATGCTCGAATATGAATCTTGAACGTTAACAGTTACTAATGTATACTGAAGTTCGCTGGTTATCTGACTGTTTTAATTACGCGATGACGTAATAGATTTTAATGTAGAAATAACTCAAATCTTGTTGATAGTTTGAATCATGGCTAATGGGCTGCTGTTCTGGCTTACTTGGCTGAAATTTTTGAAAAGCTCAATAAACTTAATTCCACTCGGCAAGGAAAGTGGATACATTATATGACTCCCAGTGACAGAATGTCTGCTTTTACGAAAAAGCTTGATCTTTGAAAAAAAAAATATTTCAAGGTAACTTTGAGATGTTTGATAAATTGTACGAAATCACCGAAAAACCAGAAAATGCAGAAATAATTTTTAGTAGTGGCCCGAAGTTAAGGCACATATTTCAAGTGGTCCTGGAATCTCTAAAGGTTGAAAACCACTGGCTAACAGAATGGTTAATACGCGTCCCTTTGCTGCATGCTGTGACTCTTTAAAAAGATAAATCGTACTTCCCCAATTCTCATGTGGAGGGAGTAAAGTGGGAGAGGGGAGGGAAGGTCTCTCCTCTCACGGGCTTGTATCGGAGTGTCAAAGCAAGTTGGATTCCTTTCATATGAAACATCAGGCACCGCCTTTCTTTCCTATCCATCGTCGATAAAACTTGTTGCTCAGTTGGATCAACTGTTAGAAAAAACACAAACAAAATGCCCGAGAAAATCTAGGTTTAGTATCTTATTTATCACCGGAAATCCAAAATGAATGTATCCACCTACTTACATCGACTGTAAGGAATCAGCTGTTGAGTGAAATAAGAAAACTCAAGTACTGCGGTATCTTACTTTACTCCAATCGATCTAGGATTCCGGAAAAGCTTTCTCAAGTCAGCAGACTTGTGGATGTTGATTTACAAACTAAAAAGTAACTTTCAAAGAATCATTTTCAGATTTTGCACAGATACATTCCAAAGACGCAAAAAGCCTTGAAATAGTTATCGTAGAGAAACTGGAATCTAATAGCATATAACTATCCGACGGTCGGTCACGATGTTATGACAATGCTTCTGTAATGACCGGGAATGTTTCAGGCCTTCAGCAGCGAAAATGTGATAGAAATCACAACACATTATTCATCAACTGTGGCAACCATTGCTTAAAATTAAGCAAGAGTACACTTAACTAAACATGATCCAGTTGTTATCACGTTTTTGGAACAGTTAAAAGTATAGATTTATGTTTTCTCTCTTTCAACAACTCGTTGGGAAACAAATTTAAAAAAGAGTTGTGCCAATCACAATGAAGAGGGAGTCTGCAACACGTTGGATTGCACGATCAGAAGCTGTTATAGCAATTTATGAAGGACTAGGTGACATGGAAGGGCTGTTGGAAAAATTATAAGAACATACATTCATGACGCCTGACACCAGAAGTGCTGCAGACGCTTTGCTGGTAGGTATATAAAACTTTAACTTACTAGATTTTAAACATTTCTGAAGCATCATACCTGATAAAATTGATAGTGTCCAGAAACGGTTCCAGAATCCTACTGTGAGTTTTAAGGAAGCTTAATCTGATCTTGATTCGCTTGAGCAAGAAATAGTCAACATTCGTGTTAATTTGAGCCATGTTGCGGTAGACAATGGGAAAGAAGATGCACAACTTGGAGAATCGAGTTTGACAGAAGATTAGACGACATCGGAGGATGCCTTCGAGAATTAAAAGAGATTCAGAACTTTCTCCATAAGAAGAAATTGCACCTGCTATGAAAAGCGAAATTGATAAACCCTGTCAGGAGATATCAATACGGATTTTACGTCTTAAACAACCTAAACAACAAATTTGGATTTTTACAAGTTACGAGACGTCAAATCTCTTCTTGCTGAAACAAAAGTTGATACGCTTTGTTATAATTGCTTAGATTTCGCTAATTTCTACGCATTGTGAACATGAAATCAAATAATAAAAAAAGATGCTCAGTACCCGGACTGAAGTTCTACCGGAAACTATTTTGGATCTTATCGATTTTATTGTTTCATATGGAGATGACGTATTTCCGAATCTGCGCATTTCAATTCAAATAATTCTAAACAGTGCTGTTTCAACAAAAAGCTGTGAGCGGTCCTTCAGCAAAGTAAACCTTATTTTGTCTTAATTACGTGCTTCAATGGATCAAGATCGTCTGGATGATCTTGCACTCCTTAGCATCGAAAGAAAACACCTGAGAATATCAATTTTAACAGCCAGATTGACGACATTCAAACCAAGGAAGATCAATTTATTTTAGATTATGTCTATTCGAGTCATGTATAATTAGTAGAGTATTTTTTTCAAAAAAATTGTTTATAATATATTGTTTATAGAGAATTATTAGTCTGTATTGTATTTCATTAAAATATCATTTACTTCAAAAAATGAACCATATAAACCGTAAAATTTCAAATTTTTCTTGGGGGCTCACTGAGCCCCCAGAATTTTTCGATCCGTCAAGGGGCGCAGAATTTGTGTCTTGCCCCCGGGCGCACATGACCCTAGCTACGCCACTGTTCGTATAGTCTCATAGTTAATCTTTGCTAGTGTAAGTTATAGACCGAGTAGAGCATTACTTATTTACTATTACTCCTACTCAGTAGGACAGGATGCAACAAATGAAAGAGTTGCTAACTATTAGTACAATCTAACCATAGACAACTAGTCATATAGGTGCTAGTGTCTATACCCATATAGACCAAGTACTCAACACCTACACGGAAAATTGGATTATTAGACATAAGTCGGTTTTTAATATAAAAAAACATATTTTTGGGCCCCAGTTCCTAATTAGTGGGAATTCTAACATTGTTTTTTCCAATTTTCTTCGGGAGATTGTACTCGAAAATTTTTTAAAGTTTCCAAAGTTTAAAGTTCTACATACTCGGCACAAACGACAAATTGTGATTTGCAATTTTTACAGATAAAGAGAAAGAGTTTTTGGGCCCCCAGCCCCACATATTTTGGAATTTTAAATTTCCTTTTCGTCGTGAGAATTTATTCAAGGTCTTTCCATATTTTCATGCTCCTACCTACACGGGAAGTTGGAGAATTAGTGATGATTGAGTGAGTGAGTGCATTAAAAACTATGTTTGGACCCATGCCCCCAGTAAGGTATATTTTACAAATGTTTTTACATGCTACCTTCGTGAAAGTGTATTTAAGAACCCCCAAAAGTTGCAAGCCCTTACCCATTCGTGAAATAAGAGAATTATAGATTTTCAATTTTTATATTGCTCATATTAGAGAAAAAAAAAGGTTTTGGGGCCCGGATCCCATGAGTGTGTATTTCCAAACTCGTTTACACCAACTTTCGTCCAGAGAGGGTACTCATCAACTTCCCAAAATTTCATGCACCTACCTACACGGAAAATAGGAGAATTAGTGATGAGTCTGTTTTTTAATTTTAGAAAAAGTATATTTGGTCAACGCCCCCCATGAGAGGGTTTTTTAACATTCTTTTTTACCAATTTTTCTCGGGAGCTTGTACTCAAAACATTGCCAAAGTTTCATGCTCCTACCTATTGGGAATTTGGAAAATTGGTGATTTTCAATTTTTATATAGCTAATATCAGGAAAAAAGTTTTTGCTCCCCCGGCCCCACATGCGTGAGATTTTTACTTTTTTTTTTTGCCAATTATCGTCGTGAGAGGGTACCAAACAACTTACTAAAATTTAATTTTCATACCTACACGGAAAATAGGAGAAATAGTGATGAGTCGTTTATAATATAAGAAAAACTATATTTTGGCCCCCGGTGCTCCATGGGGGGGAAATTTAAAATTCTTTTTGCCAGTTTTTGTCGGCAGCGTGTACTAAAAATATTTCCAAAGTTTCTTGCTCCTACATACACGGGAAATAGGAGAATTTGCCATTTTAAATTTTTAGATAGCTTAATTCAGGAAAATAACGTTTTTGGGGCCCCGGCCCCCATGAGTGGGAAATTTGACTTTTTTTCATCCAATTATCGTCGAGAGCCATTACTTAAAAAAGCTCCGAAATCTCATGCTTCTACCTACACGGTAAATTGGAAAATTGTTGATTTTCAATTTTATAATGCCCATATAAAGAAAAAAATATTTGGGCCCCCGGCCCCACATGAGCGAGATTTGAAAAATTATTTTTCGCTAATTTTCTTCGTGAGAGGGTACCCAACAACTTCCCAAAATATCATGCTTCTACCTATACGGGAAGTAGGAGAATTAGTGATGAATGAGTCAGTAAGAGCTTTTCCTTTTATTAGTATATATTTCTTGGTAACGATTTCAGAAAAAAATATACAGGACCATATGTTAATATTGTTTGTAATTGGTTACTTCAAAATTTTCGACGGGTAAGCTAGTATGAGCATAAATAAAAAAAATACGTTTTTGAAAACACAAATACTAATTCCATTAAATAATAATATTGGTTTACTTGTAAAATTTCACACACAAGTAGAAAATACTAACCTGAGATCACACCCATAGTAGCATCCTCATAAACTGTAAAACAAAATTTAAAAAAGCATTTTATTTTATATACTAAAAAACTGTATTTACCTGAAAAATGATATATCAATAAGCTGTTCCTGTATGTGTTAATCTACGATTGGGAGCCAAGTTTATCCAAGCGCAAAAGGGTTCAGGAATATCCAAGTGAAGAATGTCAGCAAATTTTTGCAATTTGGAAACTCAAAACTGATTAAATTTACGTTTTAACCTTGTAGTTTCATATTAGCTGAGGTACATTTGTCAAAAAGACATTCATAAAGGATGTCCTTTTTAAACAAAATTTCAATTTGGAACATTTGCGTTTATATTTTTGAAATGTCTGGCAAGACAGTTTAAGATTTAAACAGGTACTCTTCCTAATCCATACAAGATAAAAGGTAGGGATATCTTGCAAATATGTTAATTGGGTCCGAAGCATGGGCACGTGCCAAAACATTACCGAAAAGGATTACTTATTTCCTGAAAAGTAAAAGATAAAAAAAACCCTGAAAAAATATCCTTTTTTTTTCAATTTCTCGCCAACTATAATATCTATCAGGTTGAAATAAACACCCAAAGATAGCTAATAATATTTAAAATAATGTTGGAGAAGAAATTGTTTAATGTCTTCGTTCGACTCCTGTAATTGTAGCAGAAATTTAAATATTACATAGTCTATAGCAACTTTTTTGTTTAGTTTATCAAATTAAGGATTTGAAAATAACATTTAATGTAATCTAGAATGAGAGTTAATTGGGTTTTCCCACTTTGTGAATTCTAATGTTTGATTATTTACATAGTAAGACAGGGCCGTTGCAGGGAAATTTGCGGTCAAAGAAACCTTTTAAAATTATAATAACCTACGTCCGTCTTAAATGAGCTATTTGGCATTATATAATTAAAGTTTTAAATGAAGCATTGAATATTCCTTTACACTCCTCAGCACTTGTTATTGTGTAAGAAATTACGACTTCGGTAGATGTAGGGTTAGCGGCAGTGATTTGCACTGATAGACATTGAAACAGCTTTGTGTAAGTTCTCAGAAAATATAAAACTGGCTTTTGCAACTCGCTGCTTCTTTACATTGTATTATTTATTTATATATCGGAAGTACACAAATAAAAATAGTATCTAATTAAGCTGAAAAATAAGTAGAAATTATGAGTAAAGTAATAGAAATACAGAATCACCAAAATACATTGAGTGAGCTGGAAGCAATATTGTGCCGTGCTCAACACAGATTAACAGAGCTAGAAAAGGATGGCAATGAACACAAAACAGAACATGATAAAAATTAAGTGGAGTCAAAGAAATTTAAAAAATTTGACAATTGCCAAAATAAACATGCTTCATGAAGATACATAGAGATAAACTAGAACATCATTAATTTTGTTACATTACATTCCATCGATCTAAAATTTTGATAGAATATTTTTATCGTGGGCACAAGTATGCATGCTAACATACAAGGAAATTAGTTAAAGATGGACCCAACTTTTTTCAGCAAACGAAAAATCAAACAACCAGGCTGACTCCATGAGTTAATATAAGGGATTTAAAAAGGCCATTACCTCCCTAGAATTGTGCCAAAATCTTTGTTAGAATTTAGATTAAACAAAGAGTGACGTTTACTCACATCGTTTATAAAAAAAAGTTAAATTAATATTAAGAAATATGACACATAAAAATTGGTTTTAGCGATTCGTTTAAATCACAATATTGTCTTACTTTTAAAATTTCGCACAAAAGTATAAAAGACCAACCTGAGATCACATCCAAAGTAGGAATAACTGTAAAGCAAAGTAAGAAAAGAAAAGTATTTTATATCTTAATATACTACATTTACTTGACTAAAATGAAATAAGTCTAAAGATTTTAGCATCACTGTATATATAAAAATGTATTTCCAAATTAAACAAATACAATCTAAAGAAAAATATTCTTCAATACAAAAATTATTTTTAGACTTTGTCCATTAAGTTACATGAAATAACATAGGTTACGTTTCGATATTTTGATTTTTATGTCTGTTTTTTCTTAGCCCCCCCCCCCCTTACAATGTTCATGTAACACTTAATGTTTTGGATACAAACTATAAAGCCATACCTTCCAAAGAACGGTGCAGGAGATATGTTTCTGTAGTGCAAATAAATAAATAAAAAAATTGATAATATATTTTAAACTAAAAGTTTATAGAATTTAGTTTAAATCAAACAGAAAATAATTCAAAAGCACTAACGAGAGCAATTTAAAAAATACTGTGGAAATCAAAGTACCAATATGGAAAAATCAAGTTATGAAGTTATCCTAGCATAACTCTTTTTCCTATTATACAAAAATAAATGGATGTCATTGCAGTTTCTTCGTGAATATCACATAAAAAATGTATGTATTGCAGCTTTGCGAATTTACATGCAGTTCTCCAACTGGAATAATCTATACAAATAAAAGCCAAAGCCCACACTGACTGACTGACTGACTGACTCAGACAGTCAGTCAGTCACTTAAAAGTCAGTCAGTCAGTCACTCACTCACTCACTTACTCATTCACTCACTCACTCACTCACCCAGCCATTCAGTCACTCACTTACTCACTCACTCACTCACTCACTCACTCACTCACTCACTCACTCACTCACTCACTTACTCACTCACTCACTCACTAATTCTCCAACTTCCCGTGTAGGTAGAAGCATGAAACTTTGGGACGTTGTTGAGTACCCTCTCACAAAGAAAAGGAATTTTACAAATTTCGCTCATGTGGGGCCGGGGGCTCAAAATTTTGTTCCTTTTATGGACTCCATAAAAATTGTAAAATCACCACTTTTTCTATTTTCCGTTTTGGTAAAAGCATGAAAGTTTGGAAAATTGGAAAAAATTTAAATTTCCCACTCAGGTGGGCCGGGGCCCCAACAAAGGTTTTTCCTTAAATGAGCTATATAAAAATAAAAAATCCCGAATTCTCCTGTTTTCCGTATATGTAGAGGCATACAACTTTGGAACTTTGTTCAGTACACTTCGAAATATAGTTTTTCTTATATTAAAAATTGACTCATTACTTATTCTACTAATTCCCGTGTAGGTAGTATGAAACTTTGGGATATTGTTAAGTACCCTCTCACGACGAAAGTCGGTGTACAAGAATTTTGAAATACACTTTCTTGAGGGGCTGGGGCCCCGAAAATTTTTTTCTTATATGAGCTTTATAAAAATTGAAAATTTATAATTCCCGTGTAGGTAGACAAGGAAAAATAGTTATATAAATTTTAAAAATTTACACCCAAGGGCGGCCGGGTGCCCAAATTTTTTTTCACCAACAATGGCCTATATAAAACGGAATTAACACTATTTCGCCAAGTTTCCGTGCAGGTACAAATTGAAACAAAAATTAAATCACCTCTCACTCTGGGGACGATTGCCGAAATATAGTTTTTTTTTTCACAAATTAGAGTTATATAGAAAAGACTGATCTTTAAATATCCAATTTCTTGTGTACGTAGGGGTCTGAACTGTTGAAGTTAATATATTTAGTATACATTTCTAGATTCAGATTAAAATCAAAAGGTGTTTAAATTTGGAGTTACGCGGGTTCTCAACGCTAACTAATTTCCGCAGCAAAGCGCGGCAAAAATTCCTAGAATATTATAAAGCTAGTTGTCTACCTGTCGATAAAAGAACACAAAGAAATAAAAAGTAGCCCATTATATATACGGAGAAGAAAATGTGAGTATGTAGATAGTAATTTCAAAGCTAATTGGGGGTCGAATCTTTGTCTACAGATATTGACGTAAACCTGTAGGCTATTTTTTTTTAAAATTACAGTGAGACATTATGAGACTAATTTCCATTCCGGAATGAACAGTAGCCGATACAGAAATAAAAGAATGTAAGAGGAATCTAACAGTAAATCATTTTTTAAAACAATACTACATAATTAATAATGAAGCTTTTTTTCTAAAAGAGATATAAGAAAATATTTACGACTATAGAACTTAATAACATTTAAATCCAAAATTTGAAAAGCTTCTATAAAATAAAGAAAGCACCAGTAAACAGGTTTTGGCATTGAGACCTCAGGTTATATTACATTTAAATATTTTGTTACTGTAATGTAGTTTTAAAATAATTATAATGATTTATCACATCTTCATTGTTTATGTTCGCGCAAAGTGATAATGCGCTACGCTGTCGACCCCAGAATAAAAAATCAAATTAGTCTCGTGTTTTTATGCTCGGTGCTGGCAAAGCCCGAGTTTACCCGGTTCTTATTCGAGTTGATGTGTATCTTTATGTTATGTACATTCCAGCAACTTCTGTGACGCCAATGTCATTGATGCAAGTCATTCCTTTTGTTACACCACTTGTTTGCAGCTAATTCTCCAAAATTGTCCATTACCAGCCTGGGGCCGACAAACACTGGACGCAGGAGTTACCAGTTCTAATCTAAAACTTGGCGCCAGGGGCGGCTTTCGACAGGAAACAAGGCTTTGTGACAGTGGATCTTTAAAAGAAACAAATTCCTTTTTAGCGCATTTTCGAGAAGTCGAATGCGCTATTGCCCCGTTTTGTCCGTCCGTCCGTCCGTCTGTCATCACCCTAGATCTCAGCATCCATAAATCCTAGACCCATGATGTATATATGTTTTTGTATGTCCTGACCTACCATTTGTGCATCAACACTTAGTTACTCGATCAGTTAAAAAAACCCCGTTAAAACTACCAAAAAACATTGTGAATCGAGAGGTAACACTGGCGCAGGGAACAGCCGCCATTGCCGGAAGTCGAATACATCGTTTTTTTCAAGCATTGAAGAGTTAAAGTTATTGACGTCATTAGAATATGTGTAAAAGTTTAGAGAGTTTTACGTCATCATTTCCGGTGACTTGTAGTTACATTAAAAAGAAATTAAAAAATCTTAAAATGTAAAGAAATTACTTTTAAATAATTTTTTTCAGGTATATTCATTACACAAGAAATTTCATAAAAATATGTCTAAAATCTAAACACAATTACTGATAACTACATAATGCTGATATCTAACATAGGTACTGATACATAATACGAAAATGCGCTAACACGCCCTTAGTTCCAAAAGATACCAGGCTTAACATGATTTTTTTTTACCCTCCTACTACCCTTTATTGACCTCGTCATATATTTACATAATAACGCAATATTCATCTTTTTAGAAAGAAATTGTGTAGCACAAGCGTTTAATTTCTAAACTAACTGTTAAAATAAACAAATTAGATAATAAACTTCGCTTGAATACTCATGATAACAGCTTGCTATTCCATCTCATTCAATGGATAGTATACGATCTCATTAGGGAGCTTTACAACGTATTATCTGAAGCCAAAAAAGAAAGAGTTAGCATCTTAACATTGCAAATAATTCTTAACGTTCAACTTCTCACGTAACGTATAATGAATCAAACTTAGTCGTCTGTATTCCAACGGATCTTCTACTTTCCGACACAGAAATATCAGTTCTGAGTAAAGGTCTCAAATTTATTTCTATTCGGTCTTTGGGTGATATCTTCCAATTACTATCAGATGCCCATCGTTTCTTTCGTTCAATGAGATTGCAGCTTTTTTTTCTATGGTACACCTGCGAATGACGATGAGAAAGACGAAGCACTTCCTGTTCATCGACAACTTAAATCAACATGTTCCCCTCCTTCTGTACAATCTAAAGCACTCGACCTTTACATTAAAATTACGGAAAATAAAATCCAAAACCATAGGCGAATTCCTCTGAAAAATCCTTTTTATCGAAAGAAGAATGGCGAGCACTTGTTCAACTTAAAAAAACGCCAAGACATTGTTATCAAGCTGGCAGATAAAGGTGGAGCTGTGGTTGTATGGGATAGGAGATTTTACATTGAAGAGGCTTCCAAACAATTAAACGATGCAACATTTTACAAGCCAAAGGAAAACGATGCCATTTTTTCCAATAATGAAATTGTTAAGGAAACTAACGAAAAACGTATAGATTGAGGTCAATTACCATCCTTTGCAAAAATATTTACGTATTTGTGATATTGATCTTGGTGAGCCATTCTTATACTTAGTAACAAAAATACACAAGCATAGAAAGCCTGGAAAACCCATTATCTCCGCCTGCTATTGTCCTACTTAAGTAATTTCTAATTTTTTGGATTTCTTTTTCCAACCAGTAGTGCAAATTTACCATCATATATTAAGGACACTGATTTTCGCTATTACAGCAAGAATTTAAGCTGACGCCTTGAGATAGTAAAAACAATTTATAAACTATTTTGCATATATTTTACATTTTATAATACGTATATATATGCATATATATATATATACTAGGGCTGTTACCTGTTAATTTAACTTTAATCTTTGTTTTTTGAAGAAAAAAAAAGAATAATTAATCGATAATTTTGATTACAACTAAAAAAGGTACATTTCTTCATTAAAAATAACATTTCAACAGAAGCAATAAATACAGGCAATAAACATTTTCTTAAAAAATTATTTCCGCTGTCTTACGGACTTTTTGAAAATAATCATATCTGAAGTACATTTGTTCTTTAAAAGCAATACAACAAAATCTAATCAAAATTATGCATACGATGGAAAAAACTGCATATGTACCATGGAAATTATTGCTAGGTCTCAATTTTGTAATTACCTTTGATGTATATATATATATATATATATATTTGTATATGTATTTATATATATTTATTTATGAGTGTGTGTCGCGGGAGGGGGGAAGGTCCACAGCGTCTGGCACCTGTCAGTGGGACAAAATAATTATTGAAAAAATGCTTTAATACTGAATTATTTTTTTTCCATTGCAAAAATTATTTAAAGTTCATATGTACATTTTATTTGTTTTACTAGCTACCAGGCCCGTCCAATGACGGGAATACGAATAGACTGCCATAGTAGGAAATTACAGCGAGAGTGGTGTGGTAGGAGCTGTGCCAAACACGGGTTTTTAGTTACTAAACAATTAGCTTCAAAAATGGAATTTTTTTATTCAGATAACAGTAACACTACATCCACACCAACTGACTCTAGAATGAAAAGGAAACGTAATTTAGTCGTGGCACAGATCTTTCGATGTACATGCTACGATAAAAAACAGAGGTTAACCTGTAGCTGTTGCTTATAAACTGGACGCTCTAATTTGGTAGTTTTGTGCAAAAGCGATAGCATGACATTCATAATCCGAAAAGCTTCTTCCATATCGACAACGGAGCACCGTCGTTTCAGTCGCATTGGGAAAGGGAGTAACATTAGTGACTAGACGGACTGCAACACTCCAATATTGCAACGCAGTACCGAAAAATAACAAAAGACTGCACGAAATAAAACTACTTTGGAAAGTCCGCATAAATGTGTTCATTGAAACACTTCAAGATGAGAACAAAAACTGATGATGACTAAAAAAAACAAGTGCACCAAAATAAAATTTTTGAACTTCCACCTTAATGTTTTCAATTTGTTATTAAGATGCATTTTTTCTGATTCGCTTTGGGAGTCTTTAGAAGATTGAGAGACCAATCACTATCAATGACCGCACAGAAATAGCCTTTTATTTTATAAGACTAGTAACAAAGCCCGTCAAAGGACGGGAATAAGAGTAAAGTGACATGTTAGGAAACTACAGAAAGAGTGGTTTGGTAGGAGCAGTGGCATCCACGGTTCGTTAGTTACTAAACAATTTACTTCAAATATATACGTTTTTATTCAGATTACAGTAACACTACATCCACGTCAACTGTCGGTGTACTTACTTACGATAATTTCAGAGGTGATCGTATAGCTGTTGCTTATGAATTAGACGCTCTAATTTGTTAGTTATTCAGACACGTTTCCAGGACACTGGCGTCTAAGGGCAAGGGATGTGGACACTTATTTTGCTTGTTTGCCCACGTTAATTTTGGTTGCCCCTAGTGTGCACGGCAGTATAAATAATTATATGTTAAATATCAATATTTTTTTCAAGGAAATATTGTTGTGAATCATGCATCGCTACCATTGACTAAGTTGCCTTGATCCTTCCCGCTGAAAGCTTTTACAGCAACGCCAGACGAAGTACGGACGCGCAATAAGACAACGAATGGTTGTCCATGACTAAATACTGGTTTTAGCAAATATATGCCGACTTTTTCTAGACTTTTACTTTGAGACGTGTTGATGGTAATAACGAAAGCCAGTTTGATTGGGAACTATCGTATCTGTAAAACTGAATGTGGATCTGAGTTCGGAGGGGCTAAGTCCATTCTCGGGAAAAATTGGTTGTCGCTGCTGCACGGCCAGCAAGTATTTTTTAAAATTATGATGTGTTTTTTGAACGATTGTACCACTATTCAGGTCCTAATACGCAGTCCTTGCTATGTGTTCAAATTTCGTAGTAGAATGGAAACTGCTCCATTTTTTATATTTGAGATATGTAGAGGCATTCTTTAAAAACCCAAGAACTTGACAGGGAAATAGTTAGTATTTTTAGGAATGGGCATCCTGGTAGTGTTGAGCCATACCTTCATGAAACCGGCGCAGGAAGTACTCACATCTAGAATTCCTCTATGTAAGTGCCACTGTATACAAGTTATGTTCCCTTCCCTCAATGTTGCTCCCTGAATTATCAGGGTCGTATTTCGATGGCGACGAAAACTGCTAATAATCTACCGGAGATCGTGAAGAACATTATTTCTCTGTCGCTCATCGCTTTTCATGTGCTTTGTTGGCGTAATCATATAATAACATCTCTCTTACAATATTTACTTCAAATAAATGTGATTTAGAAATTGCACTTAAATACTGAAATAAATGTTATTTAAACGAAAGCATAGCATCCCGCGTCTATCCAGAATCTCATTGTGGTTTCCGGTCCGGTCGGTCTACCATAGACATGGTGTTCTCCATACGACAGCTACAGGAAAAATGCAGAGAGCAGCAGGTGCCACTATACATTGCATTTGTGGACCTTACAAAAGCCTTCGACTTAGTCAGTCGCAACGGGCTATTCCAAATACTGGCAAAAATTGGCTGTCCCCCTAACCTACTTGCCATCATCAGACAGTTCTATGAAAATATGCTTGGCACAGTGCAATTCGATGGAGCTAAGTCAGAGGCCTTCCCTGTCAGCAGCGGAGTTAAACAAGGATGTGTACTCGCACCAACACTCTTCGCAATATTCTTCTCTGTACTTCTTCGATACGCATTCAAGGATAGCAGTGAGGGAATCTGGTTACATACCAGAGCTGATGGAGGACTTTTCAACACTGCCCGCCTCCGAGCCAAGACCAAAACGACGGATGTCCTAATTCGAGAGCTACTATTTGCGGATGATGCGGCACTAACAGCACATACAGAATCTGATTTGCAAAAACTCGTGTCAAGCTTCTCCAATGCCTGCAAAGAATTTGGTCTGCAAATCAGCTTGAAAAAGACAAACATAATGGCCCAAGACACTCAACCTCCTCCTACCATAAATATCGATAATGAAAACTTGGAGGTTGTGGACAGCTTCACCTACTTGGGATCCAAGGTCTCCAATACACTGTCCATTGAAGAAGAAATAAACAGCAGAATTGGCAAGGCAGCCGCAACAATGGCTAAACTAAATAAGCGGGTCTGGCAAAACACCAAGCTAACGGAGAAAACCAAACTGTGCGTCTATCGAGCCTGTGTCATCAGTACANTACTATATGGGAGCGAGACATGGACCACTTATACATCACAAGAGCGTAAGCTTAACAGCTTCCATTTGAGATGCTTGCGCCGCATTCTTGGCATTAAATGGCAAGAAAAGGTGCCTAATAGTGAGGTCCTAACGCGTGCCAATACCCAAAGCATGTTCTCAATTCTTAGTGAAAGACGCCTGAGGTGGCTAGGACATGTCAAAAGAATGAGCCCCGGCCGCATCCCGAAGGACCTCCTATATGGTGAACTTGCTTCAGGAAAGAGGAAAACAGGTCGCCCACGCTTGCGATTTAAAGATGTCTGTCAAAGAGACATGAAAGCAGCCAAAATACATACAAGTGACTGGGAGTGTGAGGCAGAAGACCGTTCTACGTGGCGCACAGTTGTCAAAGAGGGCGTCATAATAGCCGAGGAGCGAAGAATGCAGGAGGCTGCAGACAGAAGAGCTAGGAGAAAGGCCAAAACATTTGGAAGCACAGAACTCGTGTGTAAAAACTGTGGCAAAGACTGTCACTCAAGGATAGGACTGCACAGCCACTCGAGAAAATGCAACCCAACCCAACGGTGATGCACCATCGTCTCGCGAGACGGAAGGATGCCGAAATATAAACGAATCACTATGTACAAGAATAAACTTCGAATTCATATTAGCCAAACATATACAATTTTTATCCTATTGTCTCTCTCTCTTTCTCTTTATCTCTTTATAATCTGCTACCACGCAACTTTCATGTGATCTTTCTCTCTTTCTATATACCTTGACATTCCCTTATTATAACAACTTGAATGGACAAACCTGCTAGTGTAGCAATTCGCTGCCAAGCTCCAAATCGATATCCCAAAGACTATCTTAGGAAATATATTGTTTTTCGAGTAGGATATCTTTTGAGCTTGGAGAATTGTATGAAACTGAGTGCGATTTAAAGAAAATGCTGAGTCGGCTTGGAAAATAACCGTAGCGGCTTGTTCATTCTACTTCGGACTGGATGATGTCCAAACAAAAAGATAATTTGCAAAGCTAGACACAAACAGGGATCATGGCTGCAGTTTAATTTTGAGGAAATAGCTGCACATATGTTAAGCGATTGCTATGCAGCGGATGAGTCAGAAAGCACACACACTTTGGAAGAACATTTGCATTGCTATACCCTTATTTTAAAGCTCCCCATTGGTATTTTAAGACAGGTCATTTGGGTTTGATAGACTTGGCACTCAAATGAAAAAAGCGTGTATACGCTGAGTCTATTTAGTTATTTCGCTTACGTTTTTACTTGGCACATAATTGGGTACAGTTATTTTAGTATTGACAACAGTAATGACAGAAAATGAAAAATAAATTACACATTCACCATATTAAAATCAAGCTATATGCTCCTGAACCAGTTTAATTTTTATTATAACAGACTTTGTATGAGGAAAACATAGGTCAAATATTGAATTTAATGTTCAACCATTTGATAATAACTATCTTTATATTTGTTTTTTTCTGATTACTTAAAATATTTTAGTGATCATTTATTTCATTTCATTTTAATTGTATGATTAAAATTTTAACTCTTTTTTACCCCAATTAAGTAACACTAGCTTTTAAGTACCTATCAAAATGCACCCATTGGCCTAACTTATTATTTTGTTTTTTTTCTGATTACTTAAAAAAAATTTTGTAATGATAATTGATGGAATTTTATTTTAATTTTATGATTAAAATTTTAACTCTTTTTTTTTGCCCTAACTAGTAACACTAGCTTTTAAGTACCTATCAAAATGCACCCACTGGCCTAAATTATTATTATGTTGTTTTTCTGATTACATAAATTGTTTTTTAGCGCATTTTCGAGATGTCGAAATCGCTATTGCACCCGTTTTGTCCGTCCGTCTGTCATCACCCTTGACCACAGCATCCATAAGTCCTAGACCCATGATGTATATATGTTTTTTGTATATCCTTATCTGCCATTTGTGCATCAACACTCAGTTACTCGATCCGTTTAAAAACCCCGTTAAAACTACCAAAAAATATTTCGAATCGAGAGGTAACACTAGCACAGGTAACGGCCGCCATTGCCGGAAGTCGAATACACAATTCTTCAAGCATTGAAGAGTGTTGGGAAAGGATGCAAAATAATTAGTTTTTTTTTAGTTGACGTCATTAGAATATGTGTAAAAGTTTAGAGAGTTTTACGTCATCATTTGTGGTGACTTGTAGTTGGATTAAAGAGAAAATATTTTTTTTTTAAATGTAAAGAAATGACTTTTAAATAAAAAAAATGTCAGGTATATTCATTACACAAGAAAATTCATAAAAATATGTCTAAAATCTAAACACAATTACTGATAACTACATAATTCTGATATCTAAAATAAGTACTGATACATATACGAAAATGCGCTTACACGTCCTGAATTCCAGTAGGTACCAGGCTTAACATGATTTTTTAAAATGATAATTGATTTAATTTTATTTTAATTTTATGATTTAAATTTTAACTTTTTTTTTTACCCCAATTAGTAACACTAGCTTTTAAGTACCTATCAAAATGCACCAATTGGCCTAAATTATTATTATGTTGTTTTTCGGATTACATAAATTGTTTTTTTAAAATGATAATTGATTTAATTTTATTTTAATATTATGATCTAAATGTTAACTTTTTTTTTTTTTTACCCCAATTAGTAACACTAGCTTTTAAGTACCTATCAAAATGCCCCCATTGGCCTAAATTATTTTTCCTTATCGCCAAATACACTGCTTGTTGATGATTTGAAATAGCCTATATTTTTTTCGAAAATACTTGTATACATATATTATCATTTTGGCAGCAATTTACAATTCCAAGCTCATATTCTATTTGTAAATCTCGTCGAAGTTTAAGCCATATTTTTAAATTATATTCTATAAATGTGGGCTCTTGAAATTATGAATTCATTTCTCGATTAATCATAAAAGGTTAACAACATAATATCGAATTTTAAAAAAAAATTTATTAACATTTAATTAAAACAATACAGTAGCACACATAACAGGATTTGTATCGTTGAGGAAAATAGTACAACAGTCTATAGCATTATAAGGAGTTAAAAAAGCATTTGATGTTTCTCGCAGTAATATATATATCATGACTTTATTTTTTAACTAATATTTTAAGTTTGCTAAATGGAACATTGTGAAACGGGCATTTAAGGATTTATCATAAAATAATAGGTATACACTTCAGGAAGTTTAATATTTTGTGTTCATCAAACATCCGCAAGGATAAGTTATTTGGGTTTTAAAAACAGTGAGAGCCGAGGGAGCTCGACTTACAAACCCAAGTTATTAAAATAATGTATTAGTATAATAAATAAAGTTTTCAACTTACGAACTTCTCGCGGTTATAAATGTAATTTATTAATGTTTGTAGATGTGGATTTATGAAAAATTTGAATCATTTTTTTTTCTTTGTCGGTGGCAATAATCTTTTGTCAGTAACATATAAGATACAAGACATAGGAGAAATAAATCAATTTTAAAAAAAACAACATTAAAAATAAGATTTACAAAAGGCAATTACTTGTTTTTTTTTTTTTTTTCATTTCTTCAGATGATCTCTTGAATCAAAATTAATGATTCATTTATGGAATTAATCGTTATTTTTTAAAAAACATATTGATTAAATTTAAATTAATTAAAATTAATAAATTCAAAATTTGGTAAGAATATAAAATATGTTCAAAAATATGTAGCAGAGTATTTGCCTTTACATATGTGTGTACTTTCTACTGTTCAAAATATTTTAATGATGCGTATTTAAAAACACCGATTATACTTTCACCTTGTGAATCTGTTTGATCTTTTACATATCTACGTTGTGGTAACGGTGGTGGTGTACATTCACTCCTTGTTTGAACTACTCGATTAACTCTCTCTTTTGGCCTTGTTTCTTTAAATTAAAAACATATTAAAATATAATTTCCACTTAGATGATTACATTATGCAATTAAAAATCTACACGATATATATACCATTTATACTTGTTCTTCAGCCCGTTCGCTCATAAGCGACCCGGTTCCCTCCCTCCTCTCCAATTTTTGAAAGACAAAAGAATTAAAAGTTAATAAACCACTCGCAAGCGACCCAAAAAAATAATAGGATAGCTTTTATAAAATGGTTAACTTTTATGAGACTACAAGCTAAATCGGTCATTAGGGATGTTTATTGTGTACTGCCGATCTATGTCTCTGTTTTCATTATTAGGCGAGCTTTACCGGTAATTTAAAAAAAAAAAAATTCTGAACATCTTCTGTTTGAGTAAAAATGACCATTTTTTTCGACTACGTAGACCTTGAATAGATATTTAAACTAGCTCTGTGTACCAAAGCACTGTATAAAAAAAGTAATTTATTGAGGTTCCAAAACAAACTTGAAAATCTAAACATATATAAGATATCTATCATATATTCCCTATCTGTTGTATTTTCATTACAAGGCATTTGCAACTTTTTTTTTATTTCACTAATACGTTATCTTTACTTCATTAAAGAAAACATATCATAATTAGTTTGCTTTTCAAATTAAATACAATGGTTTTATTATTAAATACTCTGTATTCATACACATTTTTCTCTTATTTAATTGCATTACTAAATGGACTGACTGAATGAAGTAAAGTGCGAAGACGTTACAAACCGAAGTCAGTAACTCAAACACTTGTTTATATTTTGACTTAAGGAATAAGAGTACAATGATCCAACTTAAAGAATACGATGTTGAATTTCATTGAGATCTAATAATTGAAGAATTGATGTTAATAATAGCGAAAGGAGAATCTACATATTTTTTTACTCAGGACACCAACTGCAGGATCAAGAAAATTTAATGCGGCTGAGTTGATTGCATATTTGAGAAGTAATGTTGACGCAAGTGTCATAAGAGCGTTAGGTTGTGACGGGACAGCTTTAAGACGGGCAATCAAGGAGGCATCATTGATTTTATATACGTATTACTTGATGTGTTGCACACATCCCTGCAATATTTAAATGAATCTAACTATGGTCCAAAAGCATTTTCTCATACAATCGAAAATTCACTGACGAATTGTGAGAATCTTCTAGTCGTTGGAAATATATAGCTAAACTGTGCTCTATCGTCGAGTTTGAATTCCAACGACGTAAGTACAGTTCAGAAATAACTGTGCACTGCTTTATGTGTTATTTGTCCTGTTAGCCATACACTTGACAATCCGTGTTTAATCAACCATTCTATGTGGTTAACGATGTCCAATCATATACTTTGTGTATATGATGGCAAAAAGAACCTATGGGATAAACTGAAAATCGTGTTTAATATAATGCCTATCGATCGTAAATATATTTTAAAAATGCACTGTCAATGTAATGGGTACCATATTGCGCCACATGAAAGGTTGTTGAACATAATACGCACTACAAAACGGTAGCTAAAAAAAAACATAATATAAAGAGTCAAATTAAATAATTTATTAATTCAATAATTCAATTACTGTTCATTCAATCGATTTGAAATTTTGATACATCATTTTGATATTTGACATGAGTCTGCCTGCAAAATTTCAGCTCGTTAGCTTACGAGAAAATTGCTTAAGAATCGATCATTTTTTTTCTCCAAAATCGGTCGGTCGGTCGTACGGTTGTTCAGTCCTAAGGCGCAGACATCACAAGTTAATATAAAGGATTCAAAAAGTAGCCCTATCTATATAAAAAATGTGATTATGTAGATAGTGATTTCAAAGCTACTTGGGGGCAGAATCTATTTCTACCGATATTCACGGTAAACATGTAAATTTCATTTTTGAAAAAAATAGTGAGAAAAATAATATGAAGACGCATTATGAGACTAATTTTGAAGAGAAGTTTACATTCCGGAAAGAACAGTAGCAGATACAGAAGTAAGAGATATGACAAATTGATTTTTTTTTTAAACATCAGATATAACTTTAAAAAAGTAGTTTACATTAAGTATTAAACACGTGTTGAACTATTATTTTTTAGGAATATTTTTTGCTTCAAGAAAATTTAAAAAAAATAATAATTTTTTCCACAATGAACATTCAATTTAAATGTGTTCTTGTCACATATAGTGTTTTGTTTCTGATTGAAACACAAGAAATTTAAGCATTATAGCTTTGCGAAAAACATAAACTTTAATAATTAGGGCAGTGGTTCTGAAACTTTATTTTTAGCCATATACCGTTTTTAAAGGCAGAACTTGCCCACGGACCCACGAGGAAAAAAGCTACACTAATGTATTGTACAAAATTGAAAAATAAAAATAAAATATTGGCTTTCATTAATTGGATTAACCTTATTAGATTTTATGAAACTACTTTTGTCCGTCTAAATGTTTGTGTTTACTGTATGTGTGTAGAAACCGCAAAATGCCACATACATTAATTTCTATATAGTTTTTAATGGTTTTAAATGCCTGTGAAAATTTTTTATACCTAAATGGATGATGAGAAAGTTGTTAGCAGCGTCCTTGCAATAACTCATAATGCAGAATATAAAATTGAGTTCTGCTTTTGTAACCAGAATTATTGGCGGTGTCCTTGTTCAAACATTTGTTCCAATTTCTAATTAGTGATATTTTATCAAGCTGTTTCTGATTTATTATGTATTCATCTATGATTGGGATCCAAGTCTATCCACTCGCAAAAGGTTTCAGGGATATCCAAGTGAAGAATGTCTGCAAATCTTCATCACTATTTTACAATTGGAAAACTCAAAATTTTCTATTGCTCCCATGTGTTGTTTGCAGTGAAAAAAGTTTGCATCAATCGCTGACAATAAGCTAATAATACTAATTACATTTAATTGTTCAACTTGTAGTTTCGTATTAGGTAAGGTACATTTGTAAATAATTCATTCATAATGTATATACTTTAAAAAAATATTAAATTTATAAATTTGATTTTATATATTTGAAATGTCTTGTTAACTGTTCGAGATTTAAACAGGTTCTCCTCCTGAACCATACCAAATAAAGGGTCGGGGTCTCTTGCAAATATGGTAATGAGTTTTTAAGTTTGTGCACGCACCAAAACATTATCGGCGAAAGTGTACTTATTTCCTGGAAAATAAAATAAAAAAGTACCCGAAAAATATCACCATTTAAAAAATTTCTCGCCAACCACGATATCTATCGAGTTGTAAGTATCGCCGAACGATATCTAAAAATATTTTTTTTCAAAAGTTGGAGTAATAATTTTAAAAAATGTCTTTGTTCAAATACCGTAATTTTAAAAGCAATTTGAATATTGCATATAGCATTTGTTTTGTTTAGTTTATCAATTATAGATTTGAAATGCCCTTTAATGTAACCTTGGAAGACTCGTAATTTGGGTTTTCCACTTCGAGAACTCTAATGTTTGATTAATGACACAGTAGAGCAGGACTGTTGGCAGGAAAATTTGCAGCTGTAGAAATAGTTTCAAATTTCATTAACCTGCATTCGTCTTATATTAGTGATTTTGCAATATATTGTGTAAAGCTTTAAATGAAGCATATACTATCTCTTTACACTCTTTTGTACTTTTTATTGCGAAAGAAATTATTTCTTTGGTAGCCGTAGAGTGGGCGGCAGTAATTTCGTTGATAGTCTTTGAAATAGATTTGTGCAAGTTTTCGGAAAACATGAAACTTGCTGCTTCTTTACATTTTATTGAGACAGAGAGTGTGCCGTTGGATGACAAAATGGAACTGATCAAACTAAAAATTAGTCTTAATATATACATAATCCATTATGCAACAATGGGGTCACGTTGGAGAATTTCTGGAGACTCTGGTCGATTCAAATAACAAATTCGAGTCATAGCTATGATTGCATGCCCACGTTTTGTCGATTCAAAGAAGTACGACCTCATTTATCCAGTGTTCAATGTGGTCGGCGACAGTGCTTTCTAAATAAATTTGTTTGGTAAACTTCCAGTACAAACAGACAGGTAGTCCATGCAGAGAGGCATCCGCCACATTATTCCAATTCTGAATATGTCGGTGAACGACCAGTCAAAACAAAACATCCACCTCATCGTTGCCGTCTAGTGTCCACCGCATTGTCGGTGACAGTCCTGTCCGTTTAAACAGGCTAACGCCTCATCGTTCCTGTCAGGAGTCCTGGAGTCCTGAGTGTGTCGGTGAATGACACGTCCAAACAATAAGGCGTTCGTCTTGTCTGCAAGATTTAATTATATCGAGTGTGTGTTAGTGGTTCTAAAGTGGGAACTATTCATTTGCAATTTTCCGTGTTCTACCATAGGAACTTCGTACTAAGATTTTATTTGAAAACTTTGTATACTCTATGGACACTTATTATGTTAATTGTATTTGTCAAACCAGGTGTTGAATTCCTCCCCGCTATAAATTTTAGAACCTTTTGCATATTTTAGAACCGTTGAAGATAGGGGTATGTCCATCAACGCAACAGGGACGCTGTCCTTGAGATGGACAAAGATCCATTATGGACCATGGAATATTTCATAGTATTAGTAATGGTTAGGACATGAAAGTATGCCTAATGTTTTCGAAGTCATGCATGTCTGCGCGTGATTAACAGTTGGTACACGCAACTAACCAATCAGATGAGAACGGTCCGCTGACCCACACGAGTACTTATTCCCTTAAATCGGAAATATTATCTTAATTTAAAAATGTCACATAAGAAGAAAAGACCAACCTGAGATAGGCATCCGATCTCTATGACTATCCTCTATATCTGTAATGCAAAATAGAAATGAAAAATTATTTTGTATCTTTAAAGACTGCATTTACTTGGATGAAATTAAATAAGTCTAAAGATTTTAGTATCACTGTAGATACGAGTATTAAAGTTGTAGAATATATTAAAAATATTTATTTCCAGGTAAAAAAAAAATTAAGAGACACATTCTTCAATACAAAAATTATGTTTTTTTTTTTTCCATTTAATTACATGACATACCATAGTTTACGTTTCGATATTTTGATTTTTATGTCCGTAATTTCTTAAACTCCCCCCTCCCTTACAATGTTCATGTCACACTTAAAGTTTGTATAGGAACAATAAAGACATACCAACATAAGAAAGGTTCAGGGTATCTTATGCTGTAATGTAAATTATTGTTTTTTATATTATATTTTAGACTAGACGATTGAAGAATAACTAAAAAGCACTAATGAGAGAAGTTTTAAACATTATGTGGAAATCAAAATGCCAATTCGGGAAAATTAGCGTTTTATAGCGCATCTCTTTTTCTTAGTAGATCTATACGATAGTAAAGGGTTGTCTTTGCCGTTCCTTCTTGATTATCGCATACAAATTTTATGTATTGTAGCTGTACGAATTTGCATCCAGTTCTCTAACTGGAATAAGATATTATAAAGTTAGTACCGGTCGATGAAAGGACACAAAGAAATAAAAAATAACCATTTCAATATAAAGAAGAAAATGTGATTATGTAGATAGAAATTTTAAAGCTATTTGGTGGCCGAATCTATGTCTACAGATATTTTACGGTAAACAAGTACCTTTCATTATTGGAAATATAGTGAGAATGATAATATGAAGAGGCAGTATGAGACTAATTTTGAAAAGAATTTTCCATGAATGAACTGTAGCCGATACAGAAAAAAGATAATGTATGATGAATCTATCGTAAAACATTTTTTAAAACAAAACTGCCTAATAACCCATTAAGCGTTTTTTCTTGAAAACATATAATAAAAATATTTACGACTATAGAACCTGATAACATTTGATGCAACATTTTCAAAGCATCTATAAAGCAAAGAAAGCACAAGTAAACAAAACACGGCTTTGAGACGCAAAGCTATACTACATTCAAATATTTTGTTTCTTTAATGTGGTTTTTTCAAATTATAATGAACTAACACAGCTTAATTTTTAATATTCACACGAAGTGATAGTGCGCTGAGCTTTCGTTCCAAATCTCAAAAATCAAATCAGTCGCGGGTTCCATTCACTGTGCTGGCAAACCCCGATTTTACTCGGTTCCTATTCGAGTAGATGTGTATCTTTATGTTATGTACATTCCAGCATTTCTTGTGACGCCAATGTCATTGATTCAAGTCGTTCCTTTTATTACACCACTTAAATGCAGCTAAGTCTCCAAAATTCTCAAGTCCCCGTCTTGTGCCGACAAAGTTTGGAGGCAGAATTTACCGGATCTAATCGAAAGCTAGGCGCCAGAGGCCATTTTCGAAAGGAAACTAGGCTCTCTGACATTGGCTCACTAAAACTACCCTTCATTGAACCTTGTCATAGATTTAAATAATAGCGCAAAATTCTTCTTTTTAGAAGGAGCGTCTGTAACTGATAAGATACTATATTTTTTCAATTCAGTCACTAACATTTATTGAAATAACATTTGTTAATATTATCACTATTTTGTTTCTTTAAAATTTCGCTCTTTTTCGCGACCGGTAAGCTAGTATGAGCATAAAGAAGAAAAAACATTGATCTACGTATTTGAAAATGGCCACGTTAAGAAATTGACATACGCGTATAATGAATAATTTATTGTACAAATAACTTACAATTTTGAATATCATAGAATTATAGAATATCTTTAAAGAAAGGCATTGACATTTTTTTCTAAATAGACTCAAATCTATCATTTTCTTAGTTAAATTCAGATTTACCATAGTAGAAATTAAATTAACTTGGTTACCTTCGGTTCAAAAAAAAAAATTATTATAAAATACGTAAAATAAAAGAAATTATATTTTTTAAAAATTCGTCCTAATATATTAAAAAAACCACCTCATATGGTACTAAATAAAAAAATACGACATAGTAAAGCGAATTCAAAGATTATGCAGAAAAAATTCACCCCTTCTTCTTAATAAAATTAACCATTACTTTTCTGGATTGCGTTTTACTAACATCTTTTTGTAAAAAGTAAAAACAATATTAAGAAATCTGACACATAATATGTGATTTAAGCGAGCTTTTATACTCTTAAATCATAATATTGTCTTACTTTTAAAATTTGGCATACAAGTAGAAAAGACCAACCTAAGATGATATTCCTATTATGATCCTCACAAGCAACTGTAAAGCAAAATAAAAAAAAAGAAAATTATCTTATGTCTCAAAAGACTACATTTGCTTAGGTAAGGAAAACAATAATTCTACATCTATTAGTTATGGAATCTATTCTGTTTAAAAATATTTTTTTTTTTTTTTAAATTGTTTTTAATTTCTTACCCTACCCCCCAAACAATGTTTCTCACACTTAAAGTTTTGAAACACAAACAAAAAGCCATACCATCCAAAACAAAGTCCACGTCATCGTTTCCTGTGATGCAAATAAAAGAATTGTTGGATGATATCTTATATTCTAGAAAATTGTAGATTTGGCATACACCACAACAATTCTTAAATTGTTAACAAGTTTTAGCTTATAAAAATTATTAGAAGTTTTTAAAAAATAAATAAAAACATAAAAAAAAAACAAGTATTTGACTATAAATACTTTATTTACAAGGCAAAACTAAAAGTATGTTCACTTTAACATGCATTGCACGACAATACAAAAATCAAATAATTTAAGTTTTGCCTCATATACACAGGATTTATAGAAATAATACTACTACAGCTAAATTTAAACTACATTTGATCACGAAAAAAAAGGTAAACCAACCAACTCTAATTGAAATAAAAGAAATAATATTCTCCATGAAAAATAACAAAGCCCCAGGAATATACCTCATATCTGTGGAATTGACAAAACAACTAAACAAGGTTGTGCCAAACTACATTAAAAAATACACGGACTTATATCCAGAATCTTGCAGGAGGAAGAAATACCAACCAAATAGTACACATCACTCATAATGCCTATTCCAAAAAAAAAACACAAAAAAAAGAGAAAGAATCTAAGTTAACCTGCTCTAACTATAGAGGAATATCACTCATAAATCTAATATAAAAAATCCTCACAAAACTCAAAGCAAGAAAACTTGAAATTTATAGTGAATCGATACTAGGGTACTATCAATTTGGATTTCGACAGAATAGATGAACTACAAATCACGTTTGTACTACAAGATGTCTCCTGGAGAAATGCTATGAATATAACATCGTCTTACATCAACTCTATGTCGACTACAAAACTGAATATTATATTGTAAATAGAAATTACCTATACAAAGCATTACAGGAACTTGGAGTCCCAAACAAACTAACTCGGCTCATATATATGACAATGGCCATTTCCAAAAATAAAGTCAAGTTCAAAGTTGACTGCGGTCTCAGACAAGAAGACTCACTATCATGTACGCTGTTCAACATCACACTAGAGAACATCATTAGACACAGACATGTTTGTTCCTGAGGAACCATAACTATTTCCTGAGCGGCATACCAGAAAAAAAGCCATCAGGAACCTTGTATAGTCAATCCTTTCAGTACTTTGCATATACAGACGATATAGCGCTACTAGGAAGAAACAGGAATGACATAGATAAAGCTTTCAGGGAACTTGAAAATGCGTCCGCAGAAGCTGGTCTCATTATAAACGAACCAAAGACGAAAAATATGTCACGAAAAAACCCATAATGATGAAAATATGATTATAAACAAACATAAATTTGAGAGAGCTCCTAACTTTAAAAAATCTCTGTTTTTTGTCTTTATATTGAAAAACTAGAATAACTTGATAATATTTTAGCGGACATATTTTGCCCTAAATATTTTTCGAAACAAACTATAAAACACTTAAGACAAATATAATAGGTGTGAATTGGTTTTCTTTGATTTAGATAAATATCCCTGTACACATACGCCGACATATCGTAGCCTCGTTCAAGATGGCTTTGAAAGCAAAAGAGACATTATAATACTCGGTACCACTATTACTAGTTTGTTTAGCTGAGAAAAAGACATAATGTACCATTTTGGCTTATTCCTGAAGAGCTTTTTTTAAAGTACAATTTTGAAATTTGCTTATAATGCATAATTTAAGCCAGGCCAAACTATGTACAAAATAATAGTAAAAGGAAACATGTAAACAAAGTACGAGTTAATATCACAAGACGTAACAAAACAGCGAACATTTCGGCAAAGAGCGTTCATTAACTAAAAAACAATTCACAAATAAAACGATTAAATAGATATATTTTTTTTTTCAAACTTAGCTGCTGTACATACAATGAGTTAATGAAAACACACATTAAGAAGAGAGTAGTGTGAGATAATTTAGGAAATGAAGTTGTGGGTATGGCAAAACGATTAGGTGGTCAGCGAAAACACAACATTCATCCGATTTTGTGCATCACTTCCATACTTTTGGATAAGTTTATCCTCCAGACTGACCCTCATGGGTATATTGATGCAAGAGACCATGATGGTGACAGCCAAGTCATCGACGCACATTTAGTCGCGTTCTTTGTGTGCTTGGAGACAGGACATTGTCTTGTGTAATATCACGTACATGCTCCGCGATACGGCAGAAGAGTAACCTCCCTGTCTCACATATATATTTCAAAGAGCAGCGCTGACACACATTTGTTTAGACCACATTGCGAAAACGGTTGGTGCAAAAATGGTTACCCTAATCTTTAATATCCCCTTATTTGGGAAGACTATATGGTCCGCTTGAGTGAAATGACATGTCTTACAACGACATACAAATAATATGATTACAGAGTATTTGCTTTGATTATACATGTCTTTAGTACCCTGCATCCTCTAAAAAAGCATACAGTCACTTACATTTATATCGGGATTGTTGGCTATGGACCAAATTTGGTACAATTATTTTTCCTCTTATAGAAAATAAAACTGAGATTTTAATATACATATATTATGTTCGGGGGCAGGAAAACTAATATATAATTAAATATATGTAGAATTTTTTTAATCAAGAAATGATGTATCAGAATATTCATACTAAATACATATTACGCACAGCCCCTGAAAATTTGTATTTAAAAATATTTAAATAACTCATTTAAGTCTGATTGGTCTTACCCTTTTTACGCCAGCGCTGTTTGAGCCAATTGAAAAATCCTGGTCTTTTCCAGAAGCTTTGTCTACTTTCTTTCAATATATCTTTTTCTTGATCTAAATCTAGAGACAGATCATTTTTAAAATGATTAATACTAATGAAGCAATATATTATTTTATAAATAGTGATAGAACATTTTAATGTATATAATGTCATATTTTTTTCCTAAATATTTTTGTTGTCATATTTTTAAAAAATGTTAAATTTTCGTCTTTTATTTTTAACTACATTTTTATGTAGCATACCTGCAAATAATATTGCCAAATTTACGGTATGATTGAATAATTAACCAGCTTTATAACTTTGAGATTTATACATCCCGTGTTTTGTCTAAGGGGGCGTTCATAAATGACGTAATGCGCCTAAGGTGGGGAGGGGGTCAAGCATTTGTTACGATGTGTGACGATGTGGAGTGGTGGTTAAAGAAATGTGACGTCACATCAACAACAATATATTTATACATATAAAATGGATGCAGCTCCAAGAACTCCGTGATCCGACCATTTTTGGAAATACGACATTCGACCTCGACCGGATTTCCCTTCATAAATCTTTCCGAATTCAGCTCCTGACGAATTATCAAAATATTAATCCGGTACACCCCTACTTACGATATTAAATAGCTTGCAGACCCAGACTAAATACATATGTCAAAAAATACATTTGAAAGATGTTTGTTTTCAATTAGAAAAATATAGATTTGCGGAGCGTAAAAGCTTTGTGACCTCTAAGTTTTTGTGACGAAGTCAGACAAAGGGATTGGGGGCGTTAAAAAATCGGGCCAAATTGCGTGACGTCATTTAGGGACAGCTCATTAACATTAAAGTTTCGCTTGAAAAAGTTAAGAAAAACCTGAACTTGTTTCAATATGATCCACAGAATCGTTTCCTATTATCAAAGAAATAAAATATTGTTTGGTGTTATTTGAATGCTGACTAAAATGTATGAAAATTCAAAAAGTAAAAATTCTTTAGCATTGAATAAAAAATAGCTTTTAACAAAGTAAAAAAAGTATCGATTTGATTTAATGAAATATAATTATCAAATTATCATTAATATTTCTTATGTGGAATTATATTAATTTAACCGGTCTCTTTCTTCACAGAAATGCTGTAACAATTATAACCTTATTGATATACACACATACTTATAATAAAATATATGAATATTAAAGAATTGATATTTAAAAATATGCATATTCACAATAAAATTTTGAATTATGTAACTTAGTCTCATTTGACTTACTCTTTTTAAGGCTCTGTTTTTGAGCACTTTTAGAAAATCTTGGTCTTTTCCCAAATCTTAGTGTAAATCTTTTCAAGATATCTTTATCTGCGACGATATGTATACAGAAATTATTAATGGGAATGTGCTGTTCATTTGAAGCTCCTAAGCATTATAAACCAATCTTAAAATGAACTTAAAAATTGGTTTTAACGTTTCTTTAAAAAAATGTATATCCATAAAAAATAAATATTAAATATATGTAATATCACAATTACAATGGTATGTTACGTTTTACACACAATACAAATATGGTTTTTATTTCGGGATCTAATATAATCCTTACAAATTTTATAATAAAATAAATGCAAAGCAAACGGGAATAGCCAAACAGCTACTATCATTTTCACCAAAGATTTGCATTTGGCAGTTTGGAACATTGAGTCAAGAAATAATGTTAAGAGGTAAAAAATTAGAAATATTATAACAAACCAGACTATGGATTGATTCCCCCCCCCCACCCCAGATTTCAAAGTACACGCAGTATTAGATAAAGGATGTACTTGGAGTAAGACTTCAATTGAGACATTTTTAATAAACTTGGTATGCGTAGGCCTTACATGACGCGACGACACGACGTGTTTGTCGGAAGAATACGTTGTGAATGAATAGAGACAAACAAACTAAAACGTAAAAGAAAATAAAAGTCTTAAGCAGTGAACAAAAGAAAAATTTTAACATAATTAAAAAAAAAGGATAAACATATCCGTTTCAAATGAGATAAAATTATGAGCCTTGTAAAGAAATTGGCTGTTTGAAATTTTTTTCCTGGTGAAAATAAACGACATCTATCTATCTATCTATCTATCTATCTATCTATCTATCTATCTTTCTATCTATCTATCTATCTATCTATCTATCTATAGGGGTCAAAACAAATTTGGGACCCCGGTCCCCAGAAAGTTTTCGCCTGTTTTTGTGGATGTGTACTCTTCAACTTTCCAAAAGTTTCATGCTTCTATCTGCACGGAAATTAGGCGAGATAGTCTTTATATAGCTTTATTAGGAAAAAATTAATATGGGCCTAAAGCCCCCATGGGTTAAAATGAAATATTTCCTTTTCACCAATCATTGTCATGAGAGTGTACTAAATTGTTTGCCAACTTTTTATGGTTTTACATACACGTAAATTGTAGAATTAGTTATGAACCGGTTTATGATATTAGAAAAAAAAATAGGCCTCCAGCCCCCTTTATATTTGTTTGCGTCTTAGCATCGCTGTGACGTCTCATAATTATAGGATGTTAGCCTTGCTCTCTCGCTTGCTATCAGTACACCAATAAATGACACACGTATCTAGAACTTAAAATGTTTATTACACTGTACAAAGTGCTGTGCGTTCTTCATTGAATCCCAGCACATATAAATTGATACAATAATGTATCAATGGTCGTATATTTTACAGTCTCCCCAACTGTCTTTCTCCGTACATTATGTAAAATCTTGCTCTAATTCCCTTCGGTCTGACCCGACAGTTCTTAGGCGACGTTACCGTCTCTCTCGAACTGCCCGTCTCCACCAACCAGTCTGTACTACCACACTACTAGTCTTAACTGACAACCGCATGTCCTCTGACCACGCTCACGTGATCAGAGTTCACTGAAATATCTTCCTCCTTTGAACTAGTGTTCACTCAGTCACACTAATACACAATACGGTAATTATCACCCCTGAATTTTGAAGTACTGTACTATATAACTTCCCAAATTTTCATACTTCTACATACACTTGAAATAGGAGAAAGGGTGAGTTTCAATTTATATCTTGTCGATGTAAGGAAAGCAAACGTTTTTAAGCACCTGGCTCCCAAAGTGTGATTTAACAAATTCTTTTTCGCAAATGATGGACTGAGAGATTGCTCAAAAAATGTCCTAAGTTTCGTGCTTTGACCTATACAGAACTTTTGAGAATTAGTGATGTGTCAGTTTTTAATATTTGAAAAAAAATTGGGCCCCCGGCCCTCTTTAAGTGATAATTTAAATATTTTTTCTTCTACCATCGCAGAAGTGTACTCAATAACTTCATGCTTCTATTTCCTTGGGAAATAGGAGAATTAGATATTTTCAATTTTTATATAGCCCACAAAAGCCAAAAAATATTTTAGCTCCTGGTCCCACATTAGCGCGATTTTTAACATTCGTTTTCGCCAATTTTTGTTGTGAGAGAATATTCAATAACTTCCCAAAACTCTATGCTTCTTCCTATACGGGAAGTTGGAGAATTAATGATGAGTCTGTGAGGGCTTTGGCTCAATACTAATTCACCAACATGTCGTGTAAGTAAAAGAATTAAACTATAAGAAGTTATTTAGTACACTACAACAATGTTAGGCTAAAATACTTCATCACTAACTGGGACCAAAATGTAAGTTTTATCTTGCAACATCACTAATACTCTGTGATGAGATTTGTGCGGACTCTTAGACTCAGTAACCCCTGGCGGCTGAACCACCCCGAGAGGAGGGGGGGGGGGGTAACCAGCCATCGCAAAAGTTGACAGAAATGCGTGCATACTTTCCGCTACGGGGCTGAATAAAGGTAGTCCTAAGACCATTGGTCATATTTTTGGACACAACCAATCGAGGATAAGGGAAATCACATGACCATCCAAAATATAAACCGTGCACAGACACCAATTCAGTCTTTTCCACTGCCCAGCCACGGGGTATTCTTCAGACAAGATCGGTCACCGTGCTATATCGAGGAGCCAGCAATCGCCAGTCTAGTAAGGGTGAACTCTTATCTTATTTTATTCATGCATTATTGATTATCACTTGTATTTTATGGCCGATTGATATCAATCCTGTCCGATTGACATGGATTTATTACCCCACGGGACACATTGTACCGTGTTGGGACCCATGTATATTGTTCTTACAATAACATGTTTGCTTAAATTATAATATGCCTGCACACGCGATGTGTGGATGTCTAATTATATCTTTAGTTATGTAGACTGTTTTATTAAATTGCTGAACTCACGTGTGAGGCGTTCGCCAAATAGGCCGACGCCCGTGAAAGTAAGCATACAAAATTAATCAAATTAGTATGTCAAAATTGTTATCCCCTTCTGGCGGCTTGATCTGAACGGCTTGTCGTGGAAGGAGGAAAGTCATAGATCTATGGAAAAGAAGATTCCCCGAGTCTTATTTCTATTTCCATAGACTGGTTCCTGGTACGTCCGAGTCAGATAGCCTACATCTGAATTCCCGGAATACGACCAGAGGTACTACACACTTGAAGCTGTCGGACCACCGTCCCCCTTCTTGTGTATGATTGCTGTACACACTTGAAGCTGTCGGACCACCGTCCCCCTTCTTGTGTATGATTGCTGTAGAGTCGTCACAGAACCCTGAGCTCTGCAACCGTCCGGTTATCGGTGTTTTTTTTTCGCCGGTGAACCGAAGCCGTCCATTGGACGAAGATCCTTAGCCAACACGTGGATAGAAGTCCAGCGTGTAAGGTCGACCCCGATCGACATCTCATCCTACACTTGGTTCATCAACTCAGCTGACTGCTTCATTGGTTATCAACTCAGCTGACCACGTCATTGTGTATCAACTCAGCTGACTGCTTCATTGATTATCAACTCAGCTGACCCCGTCATTGTGTATCAACTCAGCTGACCACGTCCTTGTTTATCAACTCAGCTGACCGCTTCAGGTTTGTCAACACGAGAGACCTACCGCCGAGAGCACATTCATCACGTCACCTGGAGACAGAACTAGGTCGCTGCGTGATACAGACACCGTAAAACATCTCAGCGCTAGGGGCGGGATTGACCTCGAGAGCTGACGTCATCCAGCTCGGCGCAACAGACCACCAGTGACCGGGGACTACACACCTTTAATTTAAGTATTATTTATAAAGAAACATTGGCATAGGGCAGGCCGTAATGATGACATCTAGATGGCCTATTCACTATTTGTTTAAATAAGTTAACATAAGGGCACCTCGGTATCCGCCCAGTAATTGGTCAGTGTATATATTGTAAATTAAAGTTCATAATTTGTATTGTACAACAGTTTTTGGGCTTAATCATTTGTGGAGATCACTGAAGCGTATCCTTGTGTGTTCAAAATAATAATAATAATAATAATACCCTATACAACAGCCACATAACACACATTTCGCCACATACTCCAACTTCCCATGTAGGTAGAATCATGAAACTTTGGGGATTTTTTGCTTACCATTCCGCAATGGTAACAGGCAAAAGTATTAAATCATCACTCAATAGAGAGCTGGTTGCCCTATTGTATGTTTTATTTGAGCTTTATGAAACAGGCTAATCTTTAAATCTAGAAATACCTGTGTTGGTAGAAAAATTAAATTTTAGGAAGTTGTTGAGTACCCTCATGCAATGTTAACAGACGAGAAAAGTATTTAAATTATCAACTCGATAGGATCACGTGACGTGTGTAATTTTTTACTGTTTGTTTTTTTTTTCCCTGAAACCACAACAGGCAGACAAAACGGTTTAAGATAATATATTTGGTACATCCATAATGATGTTTTGATTTGGTGTTTTAATGCTTACTGAAATTCTAATTTACTTTTGGAAAAGCGCGGGTAATTTGCTATTATATATATAAAATGTTCAATCCAAGTAAAACAAATTAGAAAAAAAAAGTTGTAGTCTGCCTGTTACGTCGTTGCTGGGTTACTTGTTAAGACCAAACGGACAGATCAACATCAACACTCTTGAACATCTATAACTTTATTAACAGCTAAAGGTTCCTCCATTTCCCAACACGTTCTATCCCTCGCTCACACCAACAGTCTCTCTGCTACTACGTCACGCTCACACACTTACGTCATACTCTTTCATACCGTGCGCACCGCACCGCACCAAACACAAGTAACACATTGACATGTTAGGGAAAACCCAATAACGTCATAATGTTTCCCTGACACTGCCATAAATATTTAAATTTCATTGTTTCTGTCACTTAAAATAAGCTTTTGAATAGCATGTAACTAATAGTAGATAGATAATCTATTGAAAAGAGGCTAGAAACGGCCGTGTAATTGCATTTTACATACTAAGCTGCATTTATAAGAATTTTTTTTAAAAATAAAAGAATTCTGCTTATTTGTTGAAATGTTTATCATTAGATATTTTAATACACCATTATTGCCAAACTAATCTATAGTAGGTAATGATTATCTGACATATACTATTAAAATGTGTCTACAAAATGTTAAGTGCATTGTCAAATGGCAAAAACCTTTTTGTTTAAGTGTTACCTTTACTTTGATCAACGTCATCGCACTGACTTCCAGATGTTGGGCTTTTTTTCCTATCTTTTACAGTAGTTTGCTCTAATTCAGTTTTAGTTGTTTCCTTTCTTAAAAATTTATAATCTGATAACAGCTGTGCCATCTCATCTCGTTGCTCAATAATATTATCTTTTAGCCTTTCCACCATTTTCTTGATATCATTAAATGTTTGTTCAACGTTTTCCAACTTTAAATCCTCACTTTCACATTCTAAAACTACCTTGGCTATGTGATCCAGATCTTCTAAAGGTTTATTGCTTTCAAAAATCTGACCACGATCTTGAACATTGGAAATTAAAGAGTTTAAGTGGCTTCTAAAGTCCTTTGCTTGAAATTTGGGGCTATCTTCTTGGTCGACCATCTTCTTTAGTAGTGATTGTGTAAAACATTTAATACTCCACACAAAACAAAGTTTGTCATCGTTTATAAAATCCTTTATGTCTGTATTAGTTACTTGAATATTGAAGATGAATTTACTTTCAGAATCTTCTTGTTCTGGTTTTTCAAATTTCTCGACTCTGTGCTTGAGTTGCAATGTTTGTTTGCTGTCGGCAGTAGTGACTGACACATTCCATTCAATTTGATAGGGCAATGAGATATCATCAATTATTTCACTTTGGAGTATTACAAGATCTATGGAATAACAGTCATGGGTTGATTTTGCGACACATGATCGAATCCTGAGAGGGCAAAGTTTCCCTAAAAAGTACATAGGAGAGTAGCTTTTAAACTCTGGGTTTTTACCGAAATCTAACAAATAAATTTCATGGCTAAAATGTAATTCATCGTCATCTGATTCGTCAAAGAGAATGTATGAAAGTGCTTTGGCACACTCTAGAAATTCCTTTACAGCCATTTTGCAGAATACTGTTTGGTTACTGCAAATAAACAAAATAGGAAAACTAAAATACCAGTTATCTATTTTTGACAGAGAAAGTTAGACAAGTATATTTTTCTTAAAAACTGTCTTAAATATATTTTTGGATCGTCTTAAAAGGAAAATACAATTGCGACTATAAATAAATGTAAGGGCTTTGTTTCCCCATTTTATTGTAGGCGCTATTAAACAACAATATCTTTCTCAAAATATCAAGTTTGAAACCCTCAATATGCAGTTTTACAACAAGGAAATTGTCAGAGACACTGCAACCACTTGTCTCTCTTTCTCTCTAGTGCCTTCTCCACTCTCATCTAATGCATTCTGGTTTATCACTTACTTACCTCACGTGGCCACCTCTCATTTTCTCACCTTACATTCACCACCCCCCCCCCACCATTAAATTTTTGTTAAAATTAAAAATATTTTTGGTAATAAAAACAACATTAATTAAAATGTAAAATATTTATTGGCAATTAATAATCCATGTTTTACATACAATATCTAGACATGGAAATGAAGAGAAAAATGACAGGACTGAAGAAATTGATTTTTGTTTATTCATTTAACTTTCCGCCCTTAAGTCCTGTTAGCGCATTTAAGAATAATGTGTTTTATTCTGAATACAATCGCTTGCCAAAATTAATACCCTTGCCAAATTGTTTGTTTAGTTTCATAACGCCATTTATATTACGTAAAATTTAAATTAAGACGCAACTCTTCAAAATAGATTTTCAAAACGAAGTGGTTATTCGCACAGTTTTGGCCGTGGGAATAATTTCAAATATTGTTGGCACGGGTCGTCAGCGCGTGCGTACACTAGTGGCAGATCACATTGAAAAACAAAATAATAGCCGATTTCACTCGAAGTCTAAAATATGTAGTCTATATTTTAATAGTACTATATTTATATGTTTAATACTAATTACACTTTCATGATTACTGAAATTTTAAAGTAGCCCTGCCATAAAAATTGATTGATGTCGAATAAATGATAGTTAGAATATATTTTTAAAATAACGCTTGTTCATAGTAGCTTCCGTAGTTGAGATATCTAACACAATTGTTACGCGGATCGCATCCTGATGCAGTTTTACTTTTATTTTCTTTTGTTTGTTTGTATTTTACAATCGCAGTGAAGATGATTGCCAACACTAAAGCAGGCTTATTTCTTGAGAAATGTGTTTATGCCCCCCCACACCATCCCTTTGTTATCTATTCTGTCTGTCACTGTTACGCCTACCTATACTATACTATACTTTATCAATATAATTATGAAGCCTTTCACTTTTGTTTACTTTAAAATAAAAAAAAATTGAATATTTTTGTTTCACAATCTAATATTTATCTTCATAATTTCTAGCCACTGAGTCACAGTGACCATGTCTATCAATATCATTAAATAAGTTTTGTCGTAATTAGTTATTAGTAATTTATATTTGTTTTATTTGCGTAGGCTATTAATATAATAATATTTATTTGACTCAATTATTAAGCAACAGTGAAATCAATTAACAGTAGTCAGTGGCATAAAACGTAAATATCAAGTACATTAGATCTAATACTTTACATTATTTGTTAATAAAACTTCTAGTTAATAAGTAATAGTGTAGACGAGTATTTCAAAACCGTTGGAATAATTTTCGAGATTATCGGAACGGCCAAACCGTGGGAATAATGTTGGACATAATGGCACGGTTATGAAGTAAAACCGTGCCAATAAGGCTTGCCTTTTCAAAATTATTGAAACAACATTTCTTTTTAAAGATTAACTTAGCTGCTGTATAACTTATTGTCATTATGTGGTTATTATTATATGAATGTTTATTAAATTAATATGTGTATTATATATCTCCATGTAGGTGTGAGCCGGCTCCTTGCTGGGATACAGTGCTATATAAATTAATAATGTAATATCATTTTTATTATCAGTTATTATTTATTATTATTATTATTATTATTAAACTTTTCTCAGAATAGAGAATTACAATTTTCATATGTATATTTCTGACTAACGGATAGTTGCAGGCTCAAGAGTAAGCTCTGCACAAAATTGAGAAACTTAACCAAAAGGAACAACTTTAATGGACGCATACACTTCACATTTAACAAATAAGTATGGACGTATTTTCAACTACATTAAACTAAATCATATTTGAGGGAAGTGCACTCCCACTTCAAGAGCGCGGGTATATTTCTAGTATATATATATATATATATATATATATATATAT